>LIEC01012548.1:33126-212650 GCA_001925005.1 Drosera capensis | reverse complement strand
ACTATGCCACATCGAACTCCATGACATATAATCCATTAGGAAACAGTTGCATCCTGCAACGAAGAGATTGTCGGTTAGAGATGGATCGTGACAGGCAAGCATGATAACAATAGGATGGCCACACATTACTTGATAACAAACAGCACCTTCGACAAATATATATCAGAGAAACAAGGCCCATTACCGGAATCTTCGACCCTAATTTATTTTGCAGAAAAACACAAGCAGCAAAACTAGATCCATCAATCTCAAAAGAGGATATATAATAATATACTAGAGATGGGGCAAAAGTGCAAATCATCTGTCAGGACTCAGTTGTATAGAGATGTAAATCGGCAAGTAAAGCAGTAGAGTGCAAACAACAATGTCTTCACAAATGGATAATCTTCTTTTGATTTGTAAAGAAAGTACAGAGAAGAAACCATAACGAGCAAGACCAGTCTCGCTAACAGCAGATGGCATCTTTCTCGATTGACCCGAATGAAATTCTTTCATCATCTGACCCGAACCTGAATTTAATAACTGCAGTATCGTTGACTTGGGCCGAAGTGCTCGTAGATGGAAAAGAGAAAACTAGAGGTGGGAAATATTTCTTGTTCCCAAAGGTGTACGTAGGGGGAGTGAGGGAATTAGTAGACGGTTGCAAAGCACTGGGCATGGATGGCGGCAGGAAAGTTGGTGTTGGCAGCTCAGACAGACTTGACGAATTTGAAGGAGGGAAAGTGAACCCGTTATTATCAGATGCGACTAAGCTTCCACCACCGGTCCTTTCGACAGAAAGTGACGGCAAATTTGTTTTGGGAGCTGAATGGAGTGACCTTCTTTGCATATTCAACACTCCGGACACTGGAGAAGCGGAAGGTTCTGGAGCAACACCTTGTTCCTTGCTCTGATTACCGAATGACCAAGCAGGGCTAGCAAGATTTCCTGCGTCATTATCAGTTGCCTGCAAGAAAACATTTTTCTTTATATACATATAAACAATAACTGGATGTAGAAATTATGGAAAGAGAAAAAAAAATTCACATACATAAGCTACCCGTTTAACAGCAATACAAATGCTAACATGAGAATCTGAGATGAAGCAAACCAATCATCAGCTCAAAATAAAATAAGTTGATATTGATCAACAAAGATGAGACGCTAATTTATAGTCAGAAAAACAAAAATATGCTTATCAAAGAAATGAGACACTCATCTACATTCAAAACATGTGTATTTTAACTTAAAAAATTGTGTATTATTTTTCCTCTCTCATGTTTTTTTCCCGTCTTTTTGGAAAAGGAGATATGTCATAACTTAAAAAAGGAGAACTAGATACCTCATTCAAATTCTTTTGTTCTAAACCATTAGCACTCGAGTTGATAGTTGAAACAGCAATGTTATCGTCACATGGAACACTAGTGCTGTCAAGAAAAGATGTTTGAGTTGAAGCAGCATCGTTCAAATTCCCACTGGATGGAACTTCAAAGAATCTAATCCTCTTGCCTTCATGCTTATCAAAAGGACCTCCAAAACGCAGCGAGCTGACCTGCTTGTCAGATTCAGATAAAGCAGATGTTTTTCTAGCAGAAACTGTGAGCTTCAATTCCTCCATCTTCTGCTTCTGTGAGGGCGGCTTTGATATTTGCTCCAAGATTTGCCTAGCCAACTTGCTATTGTGTTGATGAACAGGCGTCAAATTGAAATCGCAATCCTTATCAACCAATGGCTTAAAAGTAAAAGTATTGCTAGTCCCGGGTTCCGAAGCTTGCTTTGACAAGAAGCCACTGTAATCACTAGATTCTTTCACCTGCAGAGGACTTTGCCGGAAAGAACGCACCAAAGGCGAGACCTTGGCAGGCGATTGAGAAAGGAACTTATATTGTGTCCTCCTAATAGGTCGTGCAGATCCATGCCGATCTTCTGGCATGTCAGGCTCCAGCTGCATAAATCAGTGAACAAGTAAAAAGGAAAAAGCCACATAGTTCAGATCAACACATCAGAAGAAAAGAGACAGCTGTCATGAGAATGAGAGGTATACAAAGCACAAAGCACAACGAACATACTCAGAGTAAATTGAATACCATACTTGAAACTGCAGCTTACAGTAAAATGTCCATATAATAGAAGGAACAGCCAGATATAATCAGAGCCAGTACAAACTAAACGACATGCCTGATCAACACCAACACCACCTATTACTTGCATCTGCAGAGCAGATTTTGTGTTTTCTTCATCGGCCAAACCAATCAAGGTGAATGTAGGACACAATTATTAAAACTAATAAGAAGTACTCAATCATGATGCCTATACAGGTGCCATATTATATAAGTTTCTGAAGAATGACCAAAGAAAGAACGAGGAAGTACCTTATCTCATTCCTAGAAGTAACCGTAGTCTATAGTATTAAAAATGGATTAAGAGGATATATTGAAGTAAAAAGACATACATTTCCAAAGATTGGAGTATGTGCTTGCCGATAGGGAGTAGATGAGTTATTAGGGAGCTTCTCACTTTCACCACGCAAAGGGGTTAACTGAAGAGAATAAAAAACAAATCATAACGCACAGTCGCACATCATGCCCAAAAGCAACCACGATCCCAAAGCAACACAGAGACAACACATACCTTGGATTTTGACTTTGAAGAGAATGCTCGGGAATAGGGTGTAGCAGGGAAACTACGAAGAGTAGATCTGTGAGGGGTGTGATACCCTGTGTTCTCCTCAATAAAGGCACCAGGCCAGCCTATTGACGTTGTAGGTGATCGTGGTGGAAGTAATGGCATTGCTGAAAGTTCGTCTTTGTGAGTTGACAGTATCATATCTTTATGTTCGGATCTAAAGCCTCTGTCTGCTGTTCTGGAATTCATATAAGCTTTAGCAATTTCAACAGGCGAACTACCAATTGTTTCTCGAGTCTGCAAAATTTTTAGAACTCATCATTCAGGCAAGTAATACTAAAAAACATTACCGGAAAGAAAAACTATGAGAAAACTAGAGCAATTGAAAAAGCTACCAAACTACTTACACTTGGCTGCCAAAGGGGATCTGAGTTTCTTAATGCAACTCTACTTGATTCCTCAGGCTTCGTTTCTCTAACCGCTCTTGGTTTTACAGAAGAAGTTCCCGCTACATCAACTTTCCCAACTGGATAAGCATCTGAGTGTTTCCTTTCCTGTTCTAAGACAACTGTTCTTGACTGTAATATCTCCATTAAACGGGTAACATCATCCCTGGAAATCAACCCAAACAACTCAGAAGTGTATTTGAAAGAAACAGTATTACAACCAAATAGTTCAAATTTCACAAAGTTTACCCACAAAATCCATCAAATAAAGGTCGTCCCAGCCCATATACATACATAAGAAGCTTTCACATGTACAAAAACTTCAGGCAGCCTCTACATTTCAGAACAACTCAATCTGGCAACAGCACACAGTGATTTGCATTCGTATCACCAGGCAATGAAGATGAAGCTCAAGGAGTAAATCTAATAAATAGCAAAAATAAAGGGCTTGATCCCAAAAACATGAATACTTCAGAATTTAGGTGACAGCAAAAGAAGCACTTCAAAAATAAAACATCCATGAAATAAATTATAAAGCATAATATATTTACCTAGAGAAGTTTTTTTCATGAATAAGCTGCTCAATCTTGGAAAGCTCCCCAGCATCAGCAAGGTTCTTTCCCTTCCCAATTTCATTTACAACAGAACCAGAAGCTTTTCGTATTTCTACATCACTCTGACCCACTGCTTTCCGTGACCTTACACTAGTTTTGACTTCTTGTTCCTTGTTGTCATAATTGATTACCGTGTATATCTCGGGGTGCCTTTCATCTGACATTTCCCATTTGAACAATAACATGAATCAGAAGGATAATAAGCTAAGAGATTTGAAAACTAAATGTCAAATCAAATTAGTTGAGAACTAGAGCTATGCATGCACGTTACATTGTAGAGTCCAGGAGGATCAAATTTACACCATCTAATCCTATTCTCTAGTCCACAACTCCATGATCATTTAGATGACAATTCCACATCGAAACAGACTACTATAAAAGGAAAATGGCATCATCCAGCTCTTCACAAAGCCAGTCCACTTACTGATAACTGCAAAACAGATAAACCATCTATCCCCCCTTCTCTTCACTTTTCACAACCTTCACTTAAATGTAATCCACCCTGATAAAGCTATGATGAGAGAATGCCAATACTATGAACCAACATAGTATCAGCTTGAAGCTACCAAGAAGTGTTCCTGCACCCCAAACCTATGCCCATGCCCTATATACATCATCAAGACATATACTTGAAGAGCCTTTACAGGATCCAACTACCTATAGCTCAAATGTTCAAAAGTTCTGCCATACACTTCAAACCACAATGCGAGATTGGGTAATGCTTACACTACTATAGTTCAAATAACTTCAGGACACACTGTAAATTAGATCACAAATACAATTACCCAAACATTAACCTCCACAAGCCAATGTTTAGCTCAACAAACTAGTACAGCAGAACACATTGCATCCTTTTTTTATACACGAGACAGAGTGACTAACAAGTAGCAACTGTGAATTTGATATATGACTTCAAGCAAGCACCAATCCAACCTCCATCGAAATCCACAATAACCTCCCACATCCTGACACCAAACCACCTCTCCACTCCAATTCCATCACACTATTCCCAAACCACCAGACCCTAATTTCACCACTAAACTGAACACACACACGCACGCGCGCACACACACACACACAAAGCGAACCAAACCAATACCTGTCTCACATTCCTCCAGCGCCGGAATCTCGGAAACATCACCATCCTCTTCATCTTTCGAACCAGAGAAAATCGAAGGAAGCAACCGAGTGGCGCCGCCGGCGAGGATTCGATACGCCGGATCCACGATCTTCGACAACCATCCGCCGCCGGTGCGGCGCCGGCTTTGAGGCCGGTCGTACGGCGGCGGCGGCGGCTTCCGAGCGGGAGGTTTCCGGTACTTGCCGCCGTCGCCATCGGAGGGAAAAAAGCGGGAGCTGATGATGTGTTGGATTTTCGGTTTTTCGTGGGGGTGAGTTAATGCGATTAAAGTAGTTTGAAGAGTTAATACTTTTTGTGATTAACTAGGAGTGAATATTGCGCCGTTGGTCGCGTATTATAGGTAAGAGTTTGAATTTTATATTTATGAGATAATTTTTGATTTATATAATGAAATAATGAAATATTATTTTTTATAAATTTTTATCTAATATTAATGATAGTTTAAGTTGTGTATTATGATTTTATATATGTGACGTAATTTTCGTACATCGTTAAAACAAAAAACGAAATTTAAATACGTGTTTAAATAGTATTATTTCCGTCCCATACACAGTTTAAGGTCTAATTTAATATAATTAAATATTATTTTTTATTAAAAAATTATGAAACACTAATGATAGATTAAGTTTTAAAATTTAATCTTGAACCAATTTAAGAATTTACTGATATCGTTAAAAATAAAAAACAAAACGTTTTGAAATACATGTCTTTGCAAAAATTATACGACGGAGAGAGTACAATGATTGAAAGTGTTGCATATTACCCCCTCCGTTTTATATTATAGACAATATGTTGATCTGACATACGATTTTATGTCTGTTGAATTTGGTGAAGAAATAATATTTTTGAATGTTACTCGAGTTTATTGTAACAATATAAAAGGAGATAATTGGTGTATTATAACAGATAATGATTGTTTTGATTTTTTTTATGTGAATAGATTACTAAATGAGATATATTATATATATTTTTGGACGGTAAAAAAAATGTTACATATAAATGAAACAGAGGAAATATATGGGACGGGGGAATAGTTTGTGTGCTTGTATCTTGATATATAATTTAATGGTTTCTTTTAGTATAATTTTATATATAATAGATAATAGATGTATAATTTAGACATAAGTATTGTCCCAAAATAATCATATCAACTTGAACAACCTGAATAAAATGATAACATCAGAAATTTAGAGACATCAATTTGTCAACATTGGAAAAAACAGAATTAATCTTTCATGAGTTAAGAGAAAAACGATTTATCACTGAGATAACTTCGATTGATATATATATATATTAATTTATACAAAATTATCCTACAATACAGATTTCACAAAGTATTTTTCAAAACATACCAGCCGAAAAAAAAAATCCATCTGTCCTACAACTTTACATCACTTTCTTTATCTTCCTCCTCCTTTACTCGTCGTCGCCTTCATCTATCCTCTCCGTCATCATCTTCGACTCTCTCTCTCATAGTTGTTGTCTTTTGAAAATGATTTCATTGAACACCTAGGACAAGATGCAGATCATTTAAAATAATACAAACATTGGGCCTGAAGGATTGAAACAATAAGTTTGTTTTATTTCAAACAATGTGTCTTTGTTATTCTAAACAGTACATCTGTGTTGTTTCATGTATTCAGACACACTGTTTTCAAAATATGTAAAAAAAAAAAATTTCAAATTTCTTCCGTCATCCTATTTCCTCGAAAATCATACTCACCAACGTTATACAATAACGCAATAAAACATCAAATAATAAAGATAAGGACGAGACGTGATGGTTCAAGATAGTTTTGTGACGATGATCGATGTTGTTGATGTTGAATAACACAACCTACACATTGGATGATTTATTGTCCTTGGGTGACTTTGGTGGTTGTGGTTTGTCGAGAAGAAGAGGAGAGGGTGTTTACCATTAATTTATCATTATCGATGAATTCGTACAAACAACGTAGTACCGTCTCGTCATTCACCTCAAAATCTCGTAACAAATCTGTAGGACGTTTGTGGTCCTAATACATCTGGAACGAGTATAACACACATTGGTCCAGCGTCTACTGTACTGAATTTGGACAACGAGATCCGATGATCACACAACGCAAGCGCAGACACCACTTTCCCGTTTCCCCACTCTTCAGTCAACCTCCGCCGCCGGCGCCACCTCTCCTCCGCCGTCTCCGATCACCACGACCACCTCCTCATCTGTGAACTTCAACTCCTCACCCTTATCTATCAATTAGGGTTTCCAATTTCAATCACCTCATTCGAAGCAATTCAAGATAAAAAAGAAAGGAACCGTAAGCACGTAATCCCTCCCTCCCGTGTGGGAGGGCACTCCTATAAGACATTTAAGACAGATTGATGTATCGGTCTTAATTTTGTTTTTACATAGAGATGTTATTTTTTGGTGTGAAAATCCCTGATCTCAAGCTCAGGAGGGGAAAGCAATTCGAGATAATTTGAGATTTCAATTTGATGGCAGGTTTGAGAGGACTGATTGATTTGAGTGAGTGATTGATTTGAGTGTTAGAGAAGTGAGGAGAAAATGGTGACGACGAGGAGAGTGGGGAAGTATGAGGTGGGGAGGACGATCGGGGAAGGGACTTTCGCGAAGGTCAAGTTCGCGCAGAATATGGAGACTGGCGAGAGTGTCGCAATGAAGATACTGGCGAAGAGTACTATTCTCAGGCACAAGATGGTCAATCAGGTCGGACTCGATAATTGTCGTTAGTCCTTGATTATTGGTTAATTACTTGGCTTTTT
The DNA here is from genome assembly GCA_001925005.1 of Drosera capensis. Taxonomy (NCBI): domain Eukaryota; kingdom Viridiplantae; phylum Streptophyta; class Magnoliopsida; order Caryophyllales; family Droseraceae; genus Drosera; species Drosera capensis. Next base: position 205,079 of record LIEC01012548.1, on the reverse strand, counting down.
GAGCTTGAACTGTGATTGGAATATTGAAAGCCCGAAACGGGTTCATTCAAATTGATAAGTGATGATCAGCTGGTTGATGCGGTTGAACTCTATGCTAGTTGTCGTCCTTGATCATTGGTTAATAACTTGGCATTTGAGCTTGAACTGTGATTGGAATATTGAAAACCTAGATGGAGGTCATTTGTATTGATTAGTTACGATGAATTATGATTGCATGGATGTAGCAATTTTTATTGTACCATGTTTGAAATGACTTCGCAGTTAAGCGTGCATAGGTATAATGATGATTATGCTGGATTAGTTCATGTAGTAGAACGATGTTAGCATCTTCTTTCGGTCATTTACCTTGTAAGTTATGTGCCAGTTTTATCGTCTCCAGAGTCTTTTTTTATTCCCTTCTTTTGCTTGACGTCTTTAAATTTTTTGTTCTTTGTTTTTTTTTTTCACACTTTTATAGATCAAACGGGAAGTATCGATTATGAAGATTGTCCGTCATCCTTATATAGTCAGATTACATGAGGTATGCGGGATGAGAAACATTGTGACTGCTTCCGTGATCTTCATTGCTTTAAGCCTAAGCTTCTCATACTGAATTGGATTATTGGATGTTTTTTACTCTATCAAGGTTTTGTCTAGCCGGCCAAGATATACATAATTCTGGAGTTCGTTACCGGCGGAGAATTGTTTGATATAATTGTAAGAATATGCCACTTTGTTATGTCAATGTTGAACATCTCTTGATGCATGCCTTGATGCAAATATTGATTACCAGTGTGAAGCAAATTTAGATATGATGCAAGGCATGGAGGCATGAAAATATAGAGTTAAATAATTGCTTCGAATTAGTCGCCCAGTTCAAAATGTATTGAAAACTCACACAAGGTTTAATATGCAGGTGCATCAAGGAAGGCTATCCGAGAAAGGCTCCAGGAGTTACTTTCAACAACTTATAGATGCAGTGTCTCACTGTCATAGCAAGGGTGTTTACCATCGGGATTTGAAGGTATGGGACCTTGCTTCAGCGTGTGATGAAAACTGAGCAGGGTTTCAAAGCCCCTTCTCCGCTGGGGAAAGCACTTGTGCCGATATCTCAGGTGAAATTTCTGTTTCTCAATTTTTCTTGATGATTTACCTGTTCTGTGTAGCCAGAGAATCTTCTTCTCGACTCACGTGGAAATCTGAAGGTTTCAGATTTTGGACTCAGTGCTTTACCCAAACAAGTAAGATGCAGTTTTCTATTTGCTCCATATTTCCTTAGATTCCTTTATACCTGCATATAAATTACTGTCCTGGGACCTCTTTTTCAGGGAGTTGATCTTCTTCATACCACATGTGGTACTCCAAACTATGTCGCTCCCGAGGTAATTTCCCCTCTCTTAGAAATCTGAACCATTACTAACTTCTGTGTCATGCTCATACCTGTTGATTCTGATTAACATCTAGGTTCTGTGTGTAACTACATTTGTTTTGTTTTAGATTTCGAGGCTTTTTTTGCGGGGGGTTGGGGAGGGAGCAGAGATAGTTTGTATTTTGTGCTATATCTGTTTACATGTGTTGAAATACCCTGGCCCTTTTGTTTGTCAATCAACATATAGGTTCTAAGCAGCCATGGGTATGATGGTGCAGCAGCAGATGTTTGGTCATGTGGTGTTATTCTTTATGTCCTGATGGCTGGATACCTGCCTTTTGAAGAAACAGATCTCCCCACTCTGTATCAAAAAGTAAGGAGTTCCTAATTTCCATTGCAGTGTAGTATAATGATTTCGGATAGTTTACCAGCTCTATATTCCTTGCACTAATTAACAAATAATAGAGTGCTTATGTTTGATTGTATACAAGATCGCAGTCACATGTTATATTGTGGCCCACCAACTTACGCTTTTTCAAATCATTAACCATCAACATTGAGTCACATGCTGTGTTGAGTGCCACACGATCTCAGTCCCTTTCCTTTCTGATAACCTTGTGGTACGGATGTGTTATGCGATGGTAAATTCAGTTGTATTTCTCTAAATTACAGATCAATGTTGCTGAATTCAGCTGTCCAATTTGGTCTTCTCCGGGTGCAAAGTTATTGATTAATAGGATACTTGATCCGAATCCCAGGACGGTAAGTTTTACGTTTACAAATTATATTCTGTTCAATTTGTGCCTTATTTAACCTGCTGTGTATTCTTGACTGCCTGTGGGACAATACGATTTACAGTTCTAAATTTCTAATGCGCAAAAGACAAGGTGAATGGTGATATAGAAGGCACATATAAGAAATAGAGGAAGGTAGACAAACTTTGGAGGAAACAATCATTTATGAAGACGTCAAATTTGATTTTGGAGGGTGTCCAACTCTCCATGTAACTGAAAATACTCTGTCAAATAAGGCTTAGTCATGGTTTATACTTTAGACTTTAGATCAGGTTAGAAATTCGAAATATTTGAGTTTCAACTTGCAAGAAGAATTGAAAGAATAATATATGCGCTACATCACTGAAGTAGCATGAAGAGTCTTCTTCTGCATTTGTGCTTTTTCCCCTAGTAAAAAGCACCAAAGCTTTTCAGCCTGTTCTTGCATTGGTTTTACTCAACAGAGGGAAGAGGGTGTAGGAAATTAATCCAAATTAGAGGAATGAACAAGAAAGAATGATGGACAAAGTCTATGTGGTTTCGGAAAGAGTTGTTGCACATCCATGGTCGCACAAGAGTTTGTCGAGCCTGTTGTTTTGCGGGGGTTATAATGCAGCTTGCAGCTCTCTGCCATAACTAATAGAAATTATGTTAAGGTATTGACAAAATTCTGCAAAGTTGTAAGTATGCCTCTTATGCAACTTTGGTTTCTTGATGCCACCAAGCCTCACTCGCTGTGCTGGCATGGGGCTGCTTTCTCTCTAAAGCCTCCACCAGTAGACCAACAGTCATTAGAATTCTCAAATAGACGACCAAAAATACTTTGTTTATCTTACATGGATGTATGATTTATGATTTACTTCATGGATATTGCCGTCATAATGCTGCAGATATTAGAGTCCTGTAGCTTTCTTTACTCTTATGTGATGAACAGAAGAGCTCTATTGTTTCCTCATTTCCTCTTGATCTACTCTGATTTCACCTTGCTATATTATGTCGTAAACCTCTAGCGCATTACCATGGAAGGTATAAAAGATGACTCCTGGTTTAACGAGAGCTATATTCCAGTTGGACATGGAGTGGAAGAAGTAAATTTGGACGATGTCCATGCAGTCTTTGATGACATTGAGGTATCCTTCCACTTTCCTATTGCTCTCTGTTTTGGTCTCTCTGCAGTTTCTTGATGATATTGGTGTTTCTCGGTTTTTGCAGGACTAGTATGTTACCGATTTGAGAAACACGGAAAGTGGTCCTTTAGTTATGAATGCATTTGAGATGATCAATTTATCTCAAGGGCTGAATCTATCTGCTTTATTTGACAGGCGACAGGTATATAGAGAATCACTAACTGCAGTTTTCAAAATTTTCACCAAAATACCAATTATTTGGAGACTTTCTAACAATTTCTTATCTTTTTCTTTCATGATTATGTGAAAAGACAAACTCGTTTTGTTTCTTGTCAGCCTGCTAAAGTAATTATTTCAACAATCGAAACCATTGGAGAATCAATGGGCCTCAAGGTGCATACACGTTCCTACAAGGTATATACTGCAAAGCTGTTGTTATTAGGCTTTCTAACCTCCGAAGTCTGAATATGGTCTCCCTGCCAGCAAGTTGTGTGGCTCATTTTGGCCCAAAACTCAGAGTAAACATGCAAATGCGCTCCGACATGTAACCTCCCCTGAACTGATAATGTTTGTGCTCTTGTTGTTGGTAGCCTGTCCCTATTATATTGCTTCAAGGGTTTATTATAGAAGTGTCTTGGTGATAATGTGCGTTATGCTAGTTGGTTTAGCTTATTCTCACATTTTTGTCACATTTTTGCGCCACTGTGAGATCCAATGGGGAAGAAACAGAATACAGAATACGTAATAATCGGTAGCAGCACTCTGCTAGCTATCATTCTTTGTAGTCATATAATTTAGCATCATGTATTGTGCAGACAAGGCTTGAGGGAATATCTGCAAATAGGACGGGTCAGTTTGCTGTAGTGTTGGAGGTAAGTAACTACCTCTATGTTCTAATCATAGCATTTCCGGTTAAAATAATTTCGTTTATAACTCAAAAGTTTGCTTCCGGTTTTCGAAGTTGCACCATCCCTCTTTATGGTTGATGCTCGGAAGGCTGCTGGAGACACCCTTGAGTACCACACGGTTAGATTCTTTAGCGTTCTACTCCAATTTCCTGATTTCCTCATATTTTTCCTCCACTAAATATCTGTATGCCTAAGCCTCATTTTCATAATCGACGAGTTCAATCCATGTATGCGAATGACCAAATTGTTCTTCATATTTCAACCTACTAGAACGTTAAGCTTATCTTCTCAACTTCAATTGTACTTCTCGTTTAGGAAGTTGGCATAAGAAATTCTATGGATCTTAAGTCGTTTCCTATTCAGTTGAAGTCTCTTAATTGGTCCAAAAGCGCTAGTTCAAGATCATTGTTTTCCGTGAGATTTAGCTTGTTATTTGCAAAAGCAACACATACTGTCAGTAATCTGGTTGTTTCCTGTTTTCCTGGGTGATAATCTCTTCCGACTTACTCTTCCTCGTTAGCGTTAAAGTTTACAATTCAACACTCTGAAGTTGCATTTGCTTCTGTTGTTACAGTTTTACAAAAACTTTGTTGCAAAACTGGATCACATCATCTGGAAACCCAGAGGAGGAGTTGCTCATCCTAGTCTTGTTAAAACGGTTTCCAGCTGATGCGGTTCATGCTTATCCGAGGCCAGCCAGCAGCTAATTGGACCCAAGTATGGTGCCGCCTTCGCTCAAGGTCATTCTGATAATCACGATAAATTGGTGTCAATATACTATATGAATACGTAGGTCGCCAGTTGTTGCCCTTATTAATTTTGATTTTCTCCATAGTCTATGTTGTTTGCTTGTAAGCACTATGTAATCTGCATCAGGGACAAAGTCGGGAGTTATTGTGCCAGCGAGCGAGAAACGATAAGTTATTTGGAGATACGAGCCGATATGTAAATACTTTGTGTGTGCCAGCATCACGGTATATTCCAATGATGAGTTTTCTGTGATTGTGGTTCTCGGAATTGTTTTATTTCCACCATATGTTTTGATAATTTGTTGTGAGTTTTAAGGTGGTGTAGTCAGAAGTGTGACAGTTGAGGTTGCTTGTGAACATGAAACTCATCTCCAGTCGATGAGAATTTGTTGCGAGCATTCAATGCAACGAAGATCGTCCTCGATCGTACTGGTAAATTTTTTATCTTCTTACTGTCAAGATTTGGGAGTGCTTACCTGTTTTACCGTACTAGTCATATCACATGTCGAGTCAAGAAGATTGGTTTAGTGATGAGTAATCTATCTTTTAACTCGTGGTTATGAGTTCGGAACTATAGGCACTCCCGATAAGACTACGTGTTTCTTATGTGTGGTGATGTTTTCAGATTCAATCCAGTCCAGACCATAGCATCAAAGCAACGATCATACACGTTATCGGAAAGTGTCCATTATGCTGTCTCGGTCCCGCTACTGCCCCTATACTTCAGTGGGTAGCAATAGCTTTGTGTAGTGTAGGGGTGGTTATATATATTGCTATAAGATTTTTGATGTTAAAAGTTGGTTTCACTATGTGATTTTGGTGTCAGGTGTCCTCCTGGTCCTGGTCTGACCTTATCATGTCCTCCTCATGCCTCTCAGGGTTTCGCTTCCTATACTCACCGGTTATTGTTAGATATGCGGTTATTGTTAGATATGTTTTAATCCATCTTTTATAATCGGTTCGAACTATTGATAGAAATTCCTCGATCTGGGTATGGTGGGTATGGTCATGAGGAGTTGTTGCAATGGCACAACAAGGGATATATCCTTCGCAATTCTGATCTTCTAGTGCGGTTAAGGGCCGATGTAGCGTCCCTTTAGCATAGGGTGTCTAAGCTGTATTTTTGTGTGCAATGGGGCGTGCTGGACACCATCGGGGTGTCGGGTTGGGTGCAATCTCGTTGTCGATTGTGGGGTTATCGCCACGCTTAAGGTCTGTGTATAACATTGCTCTTTCCTGGTTTGAGGCGTAGCCTAGCCAAAATGGACGAAGGGGCTAGCGATAGCAACTTCGACTGTCGTTTTTGTATGGTGTTATTTGGTGTTTGTATGATTAGGCTTTCATGTCCAAGATGGATGGAGAAATGTGGCAATTCCAAAAATGATTCAGGTTGGAGGACCATTATCATGTTGCTCACAACTGATGCTGGCTGGCGATGATAATGAAGAGGATGTCGACGATAACGTTCATGTTATGAACGAGTTCTACCACAAGTCCGAGTTGATAATAGAAGACATACTAACAGTATGTTTCAACAGCTTCAAGTAGGTCATTACATGACTATCGTCGCTTTCAGAACTTCACTACAAGAGTACTTACAACAATCATGTATCATTACATATATATATATATATATATATGACAAAAAATTATTCATGAAATTATATATACATTGTAATACATTTCCGACAACTTATTCAAAATTCGCAACAAGATTGTCCATGAAATTAACATCTATATAGTTTCAAGGATGGAAGAGCATATTTTTACAACGGCATTTCCAGGAGAGGAGATAATAGCCTTCATCATCAACCTGAGGAGTGATCTGGGCATTCCTGTTATGAGCATCACTAGGTTTCGCGTGAGGCGGGATGACGAGAACCGCCTCGCATGGCCTGCAGTTCATGCATCTGTTGATGCACCTCGGCGGTCTCGAACCCAATATCAGTTTCGAGTTTGTGATGCTTTTGGTCTCCACGGGATTGCTATGGTATGTTTTAACTGTCGCGGACACTACAAACACACGAATCGATAAAGGAAGTTAGACCTATTAGAATACAATCAGCCTAATAGGTTAATGAACTTGAAACTTACAGTACAAGTGTTTACCATATGGTTGTTAACTCGTATATGTTTATCGTTGAGCTAATCCTTGTTTTAGATATTAACTTATTTGAAAATTGAAAATTTTTATGTGACTTTTGCCCAAGAGCTCCTCTTTGGAACTCATTTTGAGACATTAATGGACCAACTTAAAGTGGGAATTGACTAGGAATCTGAAACATATTTTGTACACTTACCTGATACAACTACACTACACTGAATATTCAAACACTCTATGGTCCAATTCATGTAACTCCTTGAGAGTTCACAAACATGTCCAGAACATCATCTTTTCTTACCCCAAAAACATACTAATGATGCAATTCATTGTTACTTCAAGTGAGGGAAAGGAAGAGCAACAAGTTGAATGAGATACAAAGGATCGAGAACACTGATTCGATCATTCAACTATCATTTTTGGGTTGTCAAGATAGAATCCGATGTCGTAATACCATGGTTGTTATTACATACGAGAAGACAAAAACAACTGAATCAATTCTGCTTGAATTATACCTGAGTCGGATGTAAGAACTGAGAACGAGAAGAGCCAGAGCAGGGCAAGAGCAATGGCAACAACTTGTAATCCTCCGCATTTGTTGCTCCTCCATGGTGGTATAGTACCCATACGAGGGACAAACATACAAGAATTTATATGTAATGTGACCTTAAAAATTAGAACAGCAGAGCTATACTGAGCTCATAAGTGATAGCTAGCTAGTTAGCCTTTTGAGTTGAGAAAGAAGAATTGAGGTTGGAGAGGATATGTGTAGGAGAGACAACGATATTCTTGAGAGGTTCATAGTATGGAATTAAATACACTTGATCTTTGGCTAGAATTGATGGTTCATGTACGTGCTATCCCAAAAAAAGCCAAATGTACCCTTGTACAAGTGATAAATAGTGAAGATTTTTCTCTTCCTAGTTTTGTTATTTTCCATCTGTACTTTGTTCATATACTTGAAATTAATTTTGGGCCTTTGTAACTAACGATGGCTAGAAATTTGATACACGCCGAACAAATACATAACAGTCATGTCCCGTCACCCCGGGAAGAATGAGACATATGAAGTTTTATTCTTATTACGAACAACATTAAATATATCTCTTATATGTTTTAGTCATATTTTGTTGTACAGATTGAGAAAACATTGTGCGGATCAAAATTTAAACTCTGATCACTTGATCATATAGGTTCGAATTGAACTATCGTGCAATTAGACTACAAAATTGGGCACACTTCAAGTGGAGGCCGAATGGGCAAAACAGTTGAAGCACATTGCCAAGAGGTGATGAAAGCACGTGAATGACAGATCAATATTTTATCTAACAGCAAACAATCCCCCTTTTTTTATTTTTTGTTTCTATAGTTTTGTCAAATATATATGATCAATTGATATGTTTGATTTGACATGTCACACCTTTTGCGCAACTTCACAATAATTTGTGTACTATATATTGGATACTTTTTTTATATTTTGATGTATTCTTGTGGCTTTTATCTGAAACAACAAGAGACAAGAAATTTCCTTTTTCTTGTTAAATCCAAAGTTCTCTACAAATAAATTTGTGCATGCTGCATATAGACCCCAATGGGTTGATTGGTGCTGTGTGATTGGTTATTCTATCATCTGAGGAAAAAAAGGATCTATCATCTTTATGTTGCTTATCTTGTAGCTTCTAACTTCTTTCGTGATACACAGATGAACCATTGGAAAGATCTCATGATGTTCTACTTGTTGATTGAGCTACCCAACTGACAACATTCATCCTAAGATTGAAACTCGTGATTTCAACTTCAAATTTGTTAATGATGATATTTTGACGAACCAATTCTATTAAAAGTTGATGATATAGGTTAAGAAAAACAACCTATTTCATATGGTAGAGTTTTCTATCACTTGCCCCATTGAGAGAACAAAACGGAGCAGCCAACTGAACCTTAAAAAGCTGAACTAGAAACCTCATGCTTTCAACTAGCATCATTTTGTTTCAAAATTTCGAACCGCATTTGCTCAATGCCTCATCCACTCTTGGTTTCTAAAGCATCATGAATTCTTCTTCTATCCATTTTCTTTTGGGCGTAAGAGGGCAACAGCAACAGCCCCTCCTCTCACACGAGGGAAAAAAAATCAATTTTTTTAAAAAGAAAAGTCTGTGAATGGGCAACAAGCATCAAATATAAAATTAATACACATAAAATAGATATATGAACTATATACCATAAACCACCGTGCACAAAACAAACTGAACATAAGGATGAGATGGAATAAAACCTCCCATCGTACCCAAAGTTGATGCATAACTTCAAAATTGATTGGGTTCTATAAAAAAAAAAGTTGTGTTCATCGTGAGCTTAAGAAAGTCACTCTATATTAAATAGTTAGGTTTTTTTTTTATCAAAATCAATTAATAATAGGTGGAGTAATACTTGATCTTGTATGTTATTAGTTGTTTTGGGCTTTCAGGTTTCATTATGAGTAATGTATTCTCAACACCCTGAACATTGGATACTTCTTGTATGTATCTGGAGACTAAGGGGTAATTCTCATCCCATATGGTTAGCCGTTCAATCTCAATGTAAGAAGTTAGGGGATCGATTCTTGAGAGTGTTTAACTGACATGTAGGATATGAATCTGTCGGTTTCGATCGGCTTATATGATACTTCGGGATAAGTTTTTAAGGAAAACCATATGCTCTTTCGCCATGGTATCAAAGATTAATCCATCTCTATGCATGTTTATCAATACAAATTATAATTTGTATATTTACTCACATTGAAAATAGTAAATGACCCCATGCCCCCTGATGTTGCTGAATTCCTGACCTGATTCTCCTGGTGAAATCTTCTTGTTTTTTTATCAGACAGTATAGGCCAAAGATTACAGCAGGATAGTTCTGTGCACAAGTCTTCTTCATGTTCACAGTGAATAGGTTAAGTTCATGTTGTTGGTTTTGGTTGTTCCCTTGTTCTTTGTATCCCGAGTACCCTGTCTAGCATATGTACTACAACATAAAGACAGATTTTCGGATGTAACTGGTAGCTGAAACCGGCCAACGAGTTATCGCTAATGCGTTTTAGCGATTACTCCAGCAATGGCAATCTGAAACACAACAACTGAAGCTCAATATCCCGGTCGGAGTTTGAGCTTGGCCGAACCATTTTGCCGGTACGTCTGTGCTACATTAATCAATTTCAATCACACAAGTGAACAAAGAGTTAGTCTTACAAGTTTCTTCTATTATTGTTAAGAGGTTGGCTCATGACCAGCACCCATTTCCTCAGTTAGGTGATGAAAGTCGTCAAATGTCGCTACCAGATCATTGACTTAAACCTATCATGAACAGAAGCAGGCACAATCTGTAACAGTACTAACAAATAGCCTAGTTACCAATTGATTTCTCATAAAAGCTTGCAAAAGAAACAAGGGTGGGGCATTGATCATGCTTCCATGGACCCGTCTCGCGTGGATAGTTGTCTTGTCATGTTCGATTAAATGATAATACTATCGTCGTTAACGGTCATTGTTTAAATCCTAATGGATTTTAGTTATTGTACGTAACTTCCTCTTCCGACTAACTATGCACATATTATGAAGGATAGCGATCTTGGATTCCCTCCTCATGGTTCTTTTATCTCAAATCTTGATCGTTGATGTTAAAATATCAGACATCGGTTAGGAAGCGGAACATCGGAATAGTTCAATATTGACCATCAAAATTTGATGTAACTGAGTGAAATAATACTCCACTAAAGTATATTATCCATCATCAGTTTGTCAACTTAGCCACAGAAACTTGAACAAAGATTCTTTTTCATTGTTTTCTTTGTGCTGTTGATGGTTGACAGTAGCCTTGAACATCCAAGCAACATGACTCTACTCCATTGGTTTCTGCTCATTGATTGATTAGTTTTTGGAATCTTATTCCACTTGGGATTGTTTTGTACGATTTGATTGTTCATGTTGTGTTTCACTGTTACCCTACACAGCAGCATGATCTTCAGCCACAATTCATAAAATCATGATCATGTAGTAAGTACGTACTCTTTATAGTATCGGTCACATAAAAGATGATCGCACCGATAGTAAAACAGTCAATAGATAGACTTCGATTGTGTCTGAGTAATCTTCGATTGAGTCTGCATGATTACTCGTCGACATTGATGAGCTTTATTGGCTGATTCTTTCAACACGCCGATCAAAGCACGAAATAACGAAGGAAATATAAATTGAAAAGGCGTATAAGAGATGTGGCAAAAGAAATACTCCACGACTTTGAAGAACACCAGATAGTTAATGAAGCAAGTTCAAACTTCTCACTACAATATGCGAAACCAACGCAAGTTTAACTGCAAATACAAACAACAGTTTCTATGATGTCAAGACCAAATAATATGAAAAACAGAACAAAACGGTGCATGGGAACAGCAAGCTCAGCTAAATCATAAGCTTGTAGTTCAACCTCAACCGCCTTAGACGACTCGACACTGATACCCTCAACCCTCAGACGCATTGCAGGGTTCACTGAGACAGACACGAACATAAAATTAAGCAACACATCCTGGGCCAGAAACATCATGAAGACGATATTTACGACTAAGATGCAAAGATGTTATGCTAGGACCAAATGAGATGTGGCCTGTGATAACAATTAGTTGTTCACTTATTGGACAGTGTATTACACTTCGACAGAACGGGCACCAGCGAGTGGATACTTCTAGCACTGAACGAGGAGCAACCCTGGAGATCCAATACTTCGAGTCTTCGACCCAGTTGGGTGAGGAATGGAACACACTTGCTTGTGACCTTGGAACCCGCCAGCTTCAGGACCTTCAGTTTCATATGCTTCTGACATGTTAGAGCTGCGATACCAGCATCAGAGACTTGGGTTTTCGAGAGACTGAGATCTTTGAGAACTATGCAGCTGCTAGCAATGACAAGCATTGCCGCGTCTGTAATGTTCTTGCAGTGGTCAAGGTTCAGCTCCTCGAGGGCGCCACCATGCTTCCCAACAACGGCAGCTATTGCTTTGTCAGTTAGGCTTAAACAAGCTTGGCTTCACGACTATTGAGAAATGATATCATCCCGCCATCCGTTACAGCATATAGTCCGTTAATCTCGAAGTGTTGCAGAATTGGACATAGTTTTCCCAGGACGACCAAGCCATCGGAACCCAACCCAACAGTCTTTGATAATAAGAGACTGAAGACTTCTGGAGGAAGGGAGTAAATGATAGGATAACAATGTGGCGTCCCTCACTCCGATACAATTCACGAGCGTAAGAGATCGCATATTGCAATGCGCCTTTTTTGAGTTGGTGTGCACGACTCCCGGGAGAGTGATTCCATAGCACTGTTCGAGGGTTAGAGTTTACAGATTTAAGCTGTATCGGGAAAATGTGACTAAGCCAAAGTCGGATATGTGGGAGCATTGGGCAAGAAAGAGATGCTTGAGGCTACGACAAGCCATTCCAATGGCTTCGAGATTGTCATCGAGCATACCATAACAAGAAGAGATCTCAACGACGTTATAAGGTAAAGACCTTGACCATTAGCCATGATCCAGAAACCACGGTTGGTGATGCCATTGATATCTACCAAAGTGAGATCTGTAATGGCTTTTCCATGGTGACCGGTGCTGGCAAGAGAGTAGTCGGAGATCTTTAACCCTTCAAGCTTCATAGCCTTGGGTCGTACCAAAGAAGAAGGTGTTAACAAGCACGCCATTCCTTCATCGCCGATCAAAGGGCAATTCTTGATGGTAATTGACTCAAGCTTTGGACAGTGCAAAGCAAAAGCCTGCAAGGTTGCATCCCCAATGTTGGTGCAATCCTCAAGCGATATCAAGATCAACTCGGGGCATTTAGCAACTATAGTGACCGTACCCATGCCGCTTATGGAGGACATATGGCAGAGTTCGAGCTCCTTTAAAAGGCGGCAACCATTGGAAATCTCGTACAAGCTTTCATCCCCAATGGATGAGATATTCGACAGAGAAAGAACTTCGAGGCATGGACAGCACAGAGCTATAGCTTTGAGGCTAAAGTTAGCGACCTGAGTAGAGTCGTTCCCTCGAAGAACAAGCGTCTTTATCCCACCACGGCTAGCAGTACAAGCAGCAATAGCAACAAGCCTCGTGTTGGTGACTTCATCGCCAATCAGTTCCCGAGTAAGTTGAGCATCATTCTGAAGCTGTTCACCGGCCACAGTGTCACGGGACATATCCGCCTAGGAGATGGTGGCCAAGATTCCAAGCCAATGCTTGGAGACCATAGTGCAGGCATTCTTCTCGGGATCGGCCAGGTGTCTGAGGATCTCATATAAGCACTGGTTTGGAAGCACTTCAATGGACGGAATGTCTTCATGCTGAATGCCATCTGGCTTTTGAGTGCAGGATCGAGCACATCCTTGCGAATGGTAACATGATCTTTCCCTGAAAAAACATCAAGATTACTTGAACGAGATACTCACATGAATAAAAAATCATCAATCATTTCCTCAGAAATTGACAGTAGAGAATACCGAATATATATCAATCTTAGAATCTCTGAACACAGGATTCTCCAAACAAACGGAGCTATGAAGGATACTGAAAACATAAAATCTGGCAGAAGAGACGGACACCATTAAACACTTAACAAAATTCTACTTGTTAAATGAATGCTAGTCGTTCTCATAGCATCATGAGAAATCCAAACACGAGCAACCGCGCGAACAATCAACCTACAAAAAAAGTTTAAATCTCTCGCTAACATCGATATCATAAGCCCAGAAGCAGCTACAAAGAGAACCGAGTTCAAGTTGTTAGGATTTGTTCGCTTGGTAGTTTCATTGACAAATCCCAACAACTCTTTAATTCACATTCCGACATTGTTTTGATAGTATAAAACATGAGCCATGATTCATAATCACCAAAATCATCAAACCAACACAAGAATCAACCACATAGCTGCAACAAAACATCAAAACTGTTCTCCAGCACTCGAAATCTCGATTCTCTAATCTAATTCTATATATTTCAATTCATCCAGTTCTATACGACCATCACATGTCAACCTGATTCCGATCTTATTCTCTCAAGTACCGAAAATAATCTCAATTCTAACCAACACGATTAACCCCATCAAGCACATTATATCAAAACAGGAAGGGTTGAGAATCAAAACCATTGAAATTGGTTCAAATCAAAGGTGCCTACTTTGACAGAATTGCCCTCCACCAGGACCCAACAGAGAAGAAGAGGAATTTAACGAACCCACTAAAATTCAAGCCCAAAAGTTTCAGATTTTACAAAGCAATGGGCGGATTGGAACAACAGAATTGAGGGCAAGAAACCCTAGATTGAGAGGAGGGCAACACCTTTTATGTTTAAACAGCGATTAATGGAGCTTCGTGAGTTTACTCACTACTCACGAGTTTTGAGACCACCACATATGGCTTCAATGGGATTGTGTTCTAATCAAAAGTTTCATGTAGTTTGTGACAAATCAACAGGTTTAATAATAAAAATCATTAATTAAGATTAAAATATTATTTTTTAAAAATTTAATTATAATTTTTTTTGGATATTTTAATATATTTATAATTTTTTGTCTAATAAATATTTAATTTTAAAAAATCAAATCAATTATATTTTATTAACGTACGTTCATTATTATTTTTGTAATAAACCTTACTATCCAAAAAGTTATTATTTCTTCATCATATTGTATAAAAATTTAACATACATAAAATACAATGTTGGATCAACTAATCTTGGATGGTTGTGACAGTGATGAGCGGAAGGTTTTAATTTATTTTTTTTTAAAATTTTTTAAATTTTTAAATTTTTTGTTTTTTTGATGGCTAGTGAAGCATATAGTGTGTTTTGATCTACTTTTGAGTTTTGATTTCAACAATAGGACTATGTTTTACATTAAATCTAGACACACATGTCTATCTACAGATATACTCTTTTTCCCTGTTGAGGTCCTGAGTATTTTCTATATAAAAAATACATCTTCCCTATTTGGCCATATTTAATCTATGCTAAAATAATTTAAAATATTCTTTAAATATAACAAAAAATTTGACAAAGCGTTTACAACACTTCAATCTAAAACTCGGTAAACATAACAAAGTTCTACACAGAAAAATCTCAATATAAAATGTGGATGAGTCATGAAGTGTTATTCTTTCCAGTGTTTTATCTCAATTTCAAAAAATTATGAAACTCACTATCAATAATTTTACCACTATAAAGTTGATCGTAAGATGGATCATAACATCAATCTTGAAAATGGTGCGGTTAAGTTTGAGTGAAGAACAGATCAAAAATTGGAACAGATTAATCTTTTTATAAATAATATTAAAGTTTTGTGTTAGTAAAAAAATTTGATTATCTCAAATTTTAATTACAGTACTCCATTAATCTGATGATAGATAAGGATATGGTGCATGAACAATAAATCATCATACAAAACGCAACCACACAATCAGCCGGGATCAAACTTGAAATCACATAATGTACTCTTTATAATAGAATTTGAGAAGAAAGAACCTTTACTTGAGCCATTTGAGATCTTTTGAAACGAGACCTGGTTTCAAATTGAGGTCTCCCCACCATAACCTTCACTCACTCCCATTGAAAATGCGTGTTTGCATGAATTATGAGAGATGTGAAAAAAATGAAGCGATTTATGCACTAAGAATTAATAGTTTTGTTGATAGTATAGGACTGAATTTAAACGAGAACGAAATCCTATAATGGATCAGGATTTGAATGAGAGGTATTAACGTAAGGTACATGAATTTTGCTCATAAGCGCATGACTATTTATGATCTTATTCTAGAACCATTTAGGAAATAAAATTTACCCGTGATTTAAACCATAAAAGCTACGATAATCTATATAACACATGAAATGATATTGGCATTACGACAAATTTGTAAACATATACAAATAAATAATAAGCCTGATTTTGATCCATTAATATCAATCTATTCAGTTTTCATACTAAAGTCGATATGTAATATTGATATAAGAATAAGATCCAAGATCCATAGTTTCTCCGGATATTTCTTATCTTATGACTAAATTATTGGTTTATATTAGCCAAGCTAACAAATGGGATGAGATATGTTGGATTGTTGATTGGTATATATATAACAAGAAAATCATCATTTTGGGAAGAATTATCTGTGAAAATGTTAAATTAGCTAATGGAAAAACATTTGTTCAAACATTTTTCAGACGTCATGTTATGATACGATACCATTGACTTACTTAGCGATATGTAATAACATATGCATCAGAAGAGACATCAAAGAAACCATCATAAATATAAGAACGTGTGAGATTTCAGATGTACACAAGTGTCATGATATATTTATCCATGATTAAGAGGGATAATAGACAGAGGAGGGGTGCCGTCTCCGCATGGGAGTGTGAGACGACGACAACGCGTCGAGTTTGTATCTTCATATATTTGAATCTTCATATTTTCACCCTTTCTTTCTGACCACAAGCTCTAGTCAGATGGAAGATCATAGAGCGATTGAAAACGAGGAGAATGTAGATATCAACGCAATGCCTGTGCAGAGAAGCTTGGGAGGAAGCTCCGACTGACGGGGGAGGAGAGAGATTGGGTTTGATAGCGAAGGACGGGATGATGGTGCTGCGAATAGGAAGTTGGTGGCAAAGGTATTGTCCCCTAGAATGATCTCTGTCGAGGTACTGAAGACGACGATAGTTAAGTCTTGGTTTGTCGTTGGCGAGGTTGAATGCAAGCTGCTGGGAGACAATATCTTCGTATTCAAATTTCAAATAGCCGGAGATATGGAGAAGGTATTGAAAGGAGGCCCGTGCCATGACGAGAACAACATCCTAGTTAATGAGACGTTACGATGAGAGTGGTTGATTATGCTTTTGATAATACTCCAATCTGGATTCAGTGTGACTATCTCCCCTTGGGTTGTCTAAATGAAAGGGTTGCTAGATGATTGGTGAGAAGGTGGGTACAGTCCTACATGTTGAGTGGATAGTGATGGGGAGGCCAAAAGGGATCGACTGCGAGTTAAGGTGGTTTTGAGCCCAAATCGGCCGTTGGTATGTAGAACGGTCATCAAAACAAGTGTTGGGTCCTCGCTCTGGATCCCTTTCACCTATGAGCGACTCCTGCACTTTTGTTTTCGATGTGATATTATTGGTCACAGGGTCTCGAACTATAGAGTTGAGCCATTGTGGATTGAGGATAAGGAGAAAGGGGTGATCGAATAATTTCAATATGGGTCATGGCTTAGGGCAGTCGTTATCCGTAAAGTTGATGAAGGTTTCGTCAAATTTCGTGAAGGGTTTAAGAGGTCTGATCGGAGTGCGTGTTGGCTAATAACCTTGACATGGAACACGCGTGTACAGTTCACACGCGTGTACAGTAACAACGGCCAAAAACGTTAATAGTCCACAAACACGTTTTTTTGTTAGGCGAAACAGTTTGTTTTTTTTCCTATAAATATGATAGGTTTATAGCGTTGATATGTACATCGGAGACAAAGCAATAAACAGAAAATCAGAAAACGGGAAGGTTTTTCCCACAAATCGTTTGTCTCAAACACACCACATCGATTCTAAACTAACATTTGGTATCAGAGCAAGGAGGTTGTGTGTTCATATCTGGTCGAGGAGTTATCGGCCGAGGCGGCAGCCGACGAGGTAGGCTCAGCCGAATCCGTCGCCAGGACATTCACCGTTGACGGTCCCACCAGAGATCCACGCCTTCTCGAGGAACATTCGGCTTGGCGAACAGCCACGAGACGGTTCGATCTCCTCGGCTTCATCCATCTCTCCCCCAAATTTTGGTGTCGGATCGTCGCTTTCACAAGAAAGAGAGTGAAAGTGAGTATGGGTTTAGGAGATGGTGGCGTGGCTGGAGAGGGGAAGAGGAGAGCATGTAGAGGAGAAGGAGATGGCGAGAGGAGAGGGGAATAGATGCAGCGGCGGTGAGCAAGAAAAAAAAGGGGAAAGTGAAAGAGGAATATCCATTTTATGCTCACCCTAGATATAGGTCAAAGGTTATGTTTGGAATTGAAGGATAATTGAAAAAAGTAGAATTAGAGGGTATTTTTGTTTTTTTTTTTAAAAAAGAGATTGTAAAAAATAAACGTTTTTTTAAAAACAAAAGAAAAAAAATTGTTTTTTAAAAGAAAAAAAATGTCCATTATTCCCTAGCGCGTACCAAAAGAAAGCGGCGGAATGCCGTTTAATTTTCCGATACTGAACTCCTTAAACTATACGGTATGGGCAATAAAAATGGAGGTGATCCTAGATGCTCATGAAGTTTGGGAGGCGATTGAACCAGCGGAGGAGGATGAAGTCAATCCGAGAAAGGATAAAAAGGCGCATGCATACATCGTTCACTCCATCCCCGAAGATGTTTTTCTTCAGATTTTGAACAAGAAGACGGTGAAGGAAATTTGGGAGAGCCTCAAGACGAGGTATCTGGGTGCCGATGGAGTTAAGAAGGCTCGGTTGCAGACATTAAAGAGTGAATTTGATGCTCTGCGGATGACAGAATAGGAGTCCATTAACGAGTTCGTCGGAAAACTCAGCGGCATGTCCAGCAGGTTTTCCAGCCTTGGCGCAGATCTTGGCGATGACGCACTAGTCAAGAAGCTACTCGACTGTGTGCCAGAAAGGTATTTCACAGTCGTTGCCGGGATCGAACAATTTTTCGATCTTGAGACGATGCCGTTCGAGGAGGCCATAGGGCGGTTAAAAGCGTTCGAGGAGAGAAGTCGACTTCGCGAGAACACCGATAGTGGTGGGAGTCAGCTCATGTTCACCTATAACGAACGGAAGGCACCCCAGAGGAACAACACTGGGGAAGCTTCGTCATATGATCAGGAATGCAGATCTGGCACCTCAGATCAAGACAGAGGCAAGTGGCGTGAACGAGGTTGCGGAAGGAGGGATCGAAACGATGATTATACAGCTTGCCAGGAAGGTGCGGGAGGCACCGACAGCAGAAGTCGTGACAAAAGGCATATTAAATGTTTCAATTGCGGGAAGATGGGGCACTATGTTTCGTAGTGTCGTAACAAGCGACGGAATGACGAGAGGCAGTACACAGACGCTACCCCAAACGAGCCAGCGTTATTGTTTTCTATGTCTCAGGAAAAGACACGAGCTAAGAAAAAAGACGCCCTACAGCTCAAAGAGGAAAAGGTGTTGCAGGCGTTTCACTAGGGCGAGGTGAAGACATCAACCAAAGATGTCTGGTATTTAGACAACGATGCCAGCAATCATATGACGGGACAGCGAGAAATGTTCCAAGAACTTGATGAAAAGATCATCAGGGAAGTGAGGCTTGGCGATGACAATGTCGTTCAAGTCAAGGGCAAAGGAACGGTCGTGTTCTAGTGCAAGAATGGAGATGAGTATATCCTCCACGAGGTATACTATATTCCTAAACTTTGCACTAATATCATCAGTCTTGGACAAATGACAGAGAATGGGAGCGAGGTGAATATGGTGGGAGATGTCATAAAGGTGTATGATAACGACAGGTTGCTGATGTTCGTGAAGCGCACATCGAATCGCCTTTACAAGATTAGTTTGGAGTTAGCCAAATCAATCTGTCTCCTAGCAAGCTTCGAGAAACCGAAAGGTGTGGCAGGCGCAAAACACTCAGCCGATGATGCAGTTTGTTCGCCACCTGCGTCAGGAGATGCAAGTCCATCTACTTCAACTTTGTGCATAGAAGTTCCGGGTTCCCTCGACACCAGCAACGGTGAATTCCAACGACGACGATGGCGAGATCGTTGACGAGCAAGGATGCCTAGACAGCACAGAGGCAATGATGTGGAACTTCAACGCAAGAAGCATGGTTCCCTCAAAAAGACAAATTGGGTCGAATTGATATCTGGTCCATTTAAGAAGAATGGCGTTGACAACAGCGAGAAAAAACCCGATGGTTTATCAGAGCAAAGGCTCGATAAGTAGAAGAGTAAAAAGGCTAGAAATCTCTTCAAACTCAGGAAAATTAGCATGGAAGAAGAAGCGGATTGCATTCATGCCAGGATGGCAGACAGGGATGCGACGCGGAAAGAAGTGCGGGAAACATTCATGAAGGTGGGAAAAAAGCGGGAAACTCTACTAACCAATCTTCAAACAAAAATGAAGAGTCTCGAAGACAAGTTCGCAAGAACAAAGAAGCAGAAAAGATCGTCGCATTGACATTATGTGAGATCGAGTTTATGGCAGCCACTGCAACAGCGTGTCGAGATCTTTCGATTAAGAAAAGAGCCATATCAAGATTAGGGGGAGTATGTTGGCTAATAACCTTGATATGGAATACGCGTGTACAGTTCACACGTGTGTACAGTAACACCGGTAAAAAACGTTTTTAGTCCACAAACACGTTTTTTTGTTAGGTGAAATAGTTTGTTTTTCTTCCTATAAATAGGATAGGTTTATAGCATTGATATGTATCTCGGAGACAAAGCAATAAACAGAAAATCAGAAAACGAAAAGGTTTTTCCCACAAATCGTTTGTCTCAAACACACCACATCGATTCTAAACTAACAGTGCGTTCAATCAACCGTAAAGCTGCTATGGGGGCAAAAACGTCGAAAACCCAACGGAGGAGGATCGTCGCAAGGATCCGACGGAAAGATGGAAGGAGGCTGATTTGGTGGGTTTGATTGGAGTAACAGATCCTCTCAAAAGGGCAAGTATCACAATTAGAGGGGTCAACCAA
The DNA here is from genome assembly GCA_001925005.1 of Drosera capensis. Classification (NCBI taxonomy): domain Eukaryota; kingdom Viridiplantae; phylum Streptophyta; class Magnoliopsida; order Caryophyllales; family Droseraceae; genus Drosera; species Drosera capensis. The sequence goes on along the minus strand of LIEC01012548.1, from coordinate 184,335 downwards.
ACCCGAAGTCGAAGGAACTGACCAGGTTTATTCCCAGTACCCCTTTCGATATGAAGTAGCATTGGAAACTGATGTGAACTGCTCTGAATAGTGGACTCAACGTGGAAGGCAAAAACGAAGGCGTTGTGAATTCCAGAACGATGCTGAAACTGAAAAAGGTGGGCATATCGTTAGCAGGTTGGAGCTGGAGACAATTTAGAGCAATGCGCTCTAACATAATGAGCAAACTTCGAGAATTGGAGGTCTTGTATGCTAAGAAGATAAATACTAAACTAATGGAGGAGGTCACAAGTGTGAGGTATGAACTCGATGAATTGCTAGACAAAGAGGAAACATACTGGTCACAGTGTGCTCGTGTCAATTGGCTCAATAGGGACGATTGAAACACTGGGTTTTTCCACGCTCGAGTTAGTTATGGAAGGAGAAGAAACAAGTTTAATGGGTTAGAGAATGATAGGGCATTTGGATCAAGCATGGAAGTCAGTTAAATCAGCGTGTGCGTGACTTCTTTGTAAATCTTTATGCTTATGAGGCCCAGGAGGAATACGAGTTCAGTTTTGAGGGGTGGAAGTTGAAGCTGAGTGATGCTGTTGTAAGACAACTGAACATGGAGTTCTATGCAGGGGAGGTTGAGGATGAGCTTGCTCAAATGGCTGGATATAAGGGCCCGGGTCAGGATGGATTTAACGCCCGGTTCTATAAAACCCATTGGAGCATAGTTGGCCTCGAGATTACTAGCCTTGTCTTTGATACACTGCGAGCTGAAGGATACATCAGGGGAGATTAATGATACCTATAGTACTTTGTGTCCGAAAGCGAAATTTCCGAAGAAGATTGCTCAATTTAGATCGATCAGTCTATGCAATGTGACATATAAACTAGTTTCAAAGGTCATGGCTAATCGGCTACGCTCCATTCTTCCAGAGGTTATTTCAGATTCGCAAGGGACCTTCGTTCGTGGAGGACTCATTATTGATTATATGATGGTGGCATTTGAATCGATGCATTACCTAAAGAATAAAAAGGCATGACGTCAGGGAGTGTATGCGATGAAGTTAGATATGACAAAGGCATATATGATCGAGCAGAATGAGGTTTTTTGCAGAAGGTAATGTCACGCATGGGATTCCCAGAACGATCCTTCTTGCTTATTATGAGATGCATCTCCTCCGTGACCTATTATGTGCTGGTCAATTGGAAGCCAACTCAATCCTTCTTGCCGTCATGTGAAATCAGACAGGACGACCCTATATCACCATATCTTTTCATAATCTTTTTTTAGGCCTAATCGTTCTTGTTTAGGCGGCTTCAGAGTCTGTCGGCTGGCTCTTCATGACAGTCTAATTTTTGGGAAGGCCAGAGTTGCGGAAACAGAGAGAATTAATCACATCCTTTAAATCTACGAGTGAGCGTCAGAACAGAAAATCAATCGAGAAAATCCTGTCTTATATATTCTTTAACCCGAATAATAGCGACGAGGACAAGCATGATTTTTCCTCTATGTTCGAATGATTTGGGCTTCTACCTAGGGATGCCATGAGTAGTGGAAGATCCAAGAAGGTGATCTTTACAGATCTGCAGGACCGGATGTGGAAAGCCTTGCAGAAATAGGAAGGGAAGCTTCTATCCAAGGCGGAAAGGGAGAATAGGACTTTGATCAATGGTTCTTCGAGGTGCTGAACAGCGTTGACAGTGACAAAGTTGGCTTATTATGGGCAATGATCTTGCATAGTATCTGGCAGAATAGGAATGCGAGTGTGTCTATGGCAACAAGATCACTCCAGCTGAGCTGTTGTTTCCACCGGCATCGAACGACCTTCTTGAATTTAGTCAAGCCTGTGCTACACTACGAAGCTCAAGTTTTATACAATGAGGAGAGGTAACTACACAGTGGAGGAAGCCACCATCAGGATATAACAAAATTAACACAGTTATCGGAAAGAAGATGAATGGTGTTATGAGCCTCGGGGTAGTATGTCGAGATCACGAGGGAGAGATATTGCTGGCTGAGGGTCGGAATGTTGAAAAGGAATTGACACCAGTAGTGAGCAAGGTGATGACAATCCGACTTGGCTTGGAATTGGCTAAGTTAATGTACATACGGACTACGTGATCATCGAATCAGGTTGTCTCTAGATCGTGAGGATGCTTCAGGCTGATTGTTTTAACTTGATGTGTCAGAGTTTTGAGATGTTAGTTGCTCCTGGGTATCTAGAGAAGCGAATAGTGTCGCTCACGCTATGACCGAATATTCTTTTGACTATCACCAGTGTGGTTACGTTGAACAAATCAACTTCATTCTCTCTTCTGAGTGATCAAAAACAATTTGGTTACTCCTTCGAAATTGCCCATGTGTTGTCTTATTATGAGGTCATTGCTTACTAAGTGTGTTTAGGAAGAAGCCTATAAATAGGCTCAATATCTTGTTTACTTTCATGTCAAACACAAGACAAGAGGCTAATGAAGTGAGATGTGAGATGTGAGATGTGAGATGTGAGATGTGAGATGTGAGATGTGAGATGTGAGATGTGAGATGTTGTTGTAAGATTCGTAGAGTGTTCCAAATAAAGATGTGATGTGATGTGATTTATGAATGATAAATATAATTAGAGTTGATTGTTTTTTAAGTGTACGAATTTATAATATTAGAAATTATATTTTTTAATATATTTTGAGGTGTGATGTGATTTATGAATGATAAATACAATTAAAGTCTGATTGTTTTTAAGTGTACGGATTTATAATATTAAAAATTATATATTTTGATTCGAAGATCCGATTTCTTAATAGTTCATGAGGGAATAGCTTCCTAGATCATGTAATCCTTGTGTAATATTGATATGGAGCAATGATAAAATGTTCCAATGGGCTTTGATAAAAAAGAGGGATAACAAATATGATGAAGCCAAAGAAGGGATCATCTGATTTATGGGAGTTAGGCAGAATAGAAAGTGATCTTCAAATGCAATCGTTGTTATTGTCCTGTGTTTAGATTTGGTAGTTGTTATATGCTTGATTTTATGTTCTGATGATGAATATGTTCTCTAGATCCTGCGACCAAGATCTTATCTTGTATTTTACTTTAAAAAAAAAGATTATGGCAAAGAGGAAACATAACAGATATACATCAATACATTAATACAAGAGATCAAAGACGAAAACTCATAGGCATGATACAAGAGGCTGCTCCGTAGCAACAAGACATTAGTCATTTTCTTTAACCATCATCACTATCAGACGTGTTAGTGTACCGATGCATCAAAATGATTTCGGTACGTCGGTCGATGTTCCCTAGGAAACTAAGATATATGATGAAAGAGCGAGCGAGCGGCTTAGTCATATAGTCCTTCCTGCTCCCAAATATCAACAAGAAAGCATACCATTTCCTGTACATGAAAGTTCAGAAAGTTCAGAAAGAGCATAAACCAGCAGCATAGACTGTTTTTATATGGAAGTTCATTTGAATTTTATTGAGAGATTCTGCGGAGGGTAACTTACAGCGAGAGGGATTGGATGACGAAACCGTTGCCTATTAGCCAGCAGATCATCACACGTCGCACTTGAACTATCAATAAAACTATAAGTCAAAATATATTTATAGACAAGTAATCTGACTCGCAGAACACAATGGCAATAACAGCTTATAAAGTGCTTATTCATGCTTTCTGATTGCACATGTTCGAATCCTGATGTAGCTAGGTTATGCTTGACAGGTGAAGAAAACTTAGAGGCTGAAGCAAATAAGCAGAGTACATCAAACCTTATTAAGCCCTCATGTCGATGACACCGAGGCTGATGTCTTGCACAATCAGTCCATTGACCGCGAGATTGGTTCCACTGAAGAAGGCCTATCATCAAGAATCGCCAAGAGAACAATCAACAAGCCTGATATGCAAACATATCATCAAGATTGGTTCTGTACATATAAAGTTTGTATTTCGAGTTTTCTAAAGCCGCCAGTTAGGCAAAGAGCCGAACAAGATCTTACCATGGTTTACAAACTCATTATTGGAATTCCCAGATGCGGGATTGCATAACGAGTTCTGGTTGGACGCACTCATCCAAGACATGCTCTTCTGGGACGGCGCCGCATCTAGTAAGTCATATGCGCTGGTAGTCCAAAAATCTTCAGATATGCCGGACTTGTCTACCATATACGATATCTTGTCGATGGCGTATGTTGGATTCCCACATGTTCCAAGGCAACCTCTGCTCAGATTTTTGAGTATGTGTTAAGCTAAGTTTTGTCAATTATACCTAAAGAATTCCAACAAAAATCAACTCTTCAAGGCTCAATTCTGATACCCTCTCAATTCCAATGAATCCAAACAACATGATGGACAACCAAAATCACATCAAAATCTCACTTAAGTTCAATACCATCACAAAAGTTCAAGAAACATAAGAAGTACCCTTTTCACTCTTCCTTCAAACATTTGATTCTGAGACCGAGGGTTTCGAATCCCATGTTTCATGATTCAGATTGAACCTACACATTCTACAAGCGCCAACTAAAAGACCTAAATCAACATGTAGCGAATAAACGCAGTCCTATAGTTCAGAGTCTTCAGACCCCCTTGGTCAATACCCTTACTATTCCAATAAGGTTCGCCTCGGTTGTAAATAACTTTTCCTCCAGCCATATCTTCATAGGGTCGACAATCTTTTAGGATTAGGAAACAGTCTCTCGATAATAGAACCTACATATATATATATCTTGTCCTCTCAAACCCTGTATTTGACGGTATTATTTGGTTGCTTTTGCCTTTATATGCAAAGATTAGTTATGAATAAGAGAGGAAATGGAGGAGGAGGGTATAAGATGTCATTGAGCATACCCCATACAAGCAAGGAAGCTGTTGAGCCAAGCAGCCAATGAATCATACAACATCATCACTCAACCAAACAGAGAGTTTGCTTCAATGGTGGGTTTCAAGTTCACTGTGTTTTTTGGCACCATGGGAATTGAAGAGAGGAAGACCAATGGGCAAGTGGAACTTTAGTTGAAGGTTTCAATCAAATAATTTAGAAATGATTTGGGTGCTACAATCATGGGAAGTTTCATTGGTTTTTGGAGTCAAATAGAACAGCTGGATCAGATACGGTTAATGGGAACCTTAAACAACATAATATCCTTGAGTGCGTTGTTTAAGTGGATATATTGTTGTTAAACAAGAAGGTAATAATCCAAGACAAGCGCTTACCTGAACCTAATATTTTCGCCTAACACTGATATAACGTTCATGTAATGTGTAGATGACTCGACATGAAACATTGCACCTGTTGCTCAAGTCGTTTTCACGACGTTCATGGTATGGTGCAAGGCATGTTCCACATTCCACTGTACAAACAAAACATGCTCCATCGTCTTCAGGATCAGACGGACGGCGTTGTGGATCAAGCGTGAGCACATAACAGTGGCTGAAGTTGGCTTGGAACCTTTGGCTCCCGAATAACATGTCAGCTCGATCCGAATTGCAATATCTGCACGTAGACATGAGCAGCAGCTTTGCATGAGAGAAATTCGTCAAACGCAAAGAAAACCTAAGGGTTACGACTTCCAATTAGGTGAACAAGAAAATAATCAGAAACTGTGGAAGGCGTACTTGCACTCTTTCCCGGACCTTCCCATCCTATTGATGGAATAATGAGATGGAATAATGAGATGTATCAGCAAATCAAAAATAGATCATTTACACTGACTGATTGCGGTCCTATTTACCGGATCGATCTTTCCGACCACAATAACAACAAAATGGTGTATCTACAGCCCTCAACGCGAGTGCGCTAGGATCGACCTATAGACCACACAAGCTGACTGAGAATGTAACCATAGAGTACCACTCGATACACAGGCATCTCGTCAACAGCTGACAGGGATGAATATCGGCACTGATACGGTTCCTTATTTGAGTTTTTCAGCGAACCCTACCTTCATTGATCTGCAACAATATCGGCTTCAGTGATGTTGGCGATGCTGCCTCTTCTTTGAGCCCTCCTTCATCCGGCGCTGTTGCATCCATCACACTCTGCAAATCTCACCCTCTTCTTCTTCTTATGTTTCTTCTTGGACACTTGGAAGAAAACATAACTACTCAGGTCAATCAAAAATGATGCTGGAGAACATGATAGTTGGGATCTCGACCAAATAATCCCACAACTAATTCTATCGCAATGTCGACAGTCATTCAATAGGAGTCAATCTGATCCTATAATTCAGATTCTTCCCAAAGTCCGAAGTAGAATCTATATTTACCTGAAGTGAAGAAATGCAGGAACTAGGAAGCAGGTTGACTTTCACTTCTTCACATTCTTGCAGCAGAGTCGGTGCTGATGATTTATGGAGTCTCCTTACTAAGAAGATGATAGTACCGGAAACAGCTGCTATGGCGGTGGCAAACGCAATGGCTTGTGGGCCGAGCGAGGGCAGCATCACGGTGGCGGCGCAGCGGAGCAGGAATATGGAGAAGGGTGGTGTGAGCTTATCGGTTACTTTGAAAGAGGATGGCGACTCCTCAGAAGCATCAAAAGGAAAAAAACTTCAACTATCAACTTGCAAGGACATGATCAAATCAAAGCAACGTATTCGGCACATTGCTATCAATATGATAGCACAAGTTCTTGATATATTAAATTCAACCTGAATATAGGACTCAAAGAAGATTCAAAACTCAGATTATGAAGCATTAGACCGATCAGACTCGATGTTTAGAACGAGGAACCATGTGGTATCTATTCGTAGCACAACATGACACAATATTCTCCGATATGGAGACCTATACAGGTGGATCAAAGTCGAACAATTGGAGAGCTTTACAAAGATCTTACAGTTCAAGGAGCAGTGGGATTTCATTTGTTCGTGATCCATTCATCAATCTTGAGCCACTCATTTGCCTCGTCCTCAGAATCTTTACCCCGAGACGAAAGTTCACTATGCCGAGACCTGCAATCATCTTGAGTATCTGACTTCTCGTTCAACTGAACCCATTCATCTGAATCGGCACGTAAGGAGATACGTCGTTGCCCCGAGGCAGACTGTGTATCAGACAGATCTTTGTCATCAACTTCAAGATCACTAAAGGAAACATCCTCCAGATTTGGCAACCGCCTCTCAGTATCACTTGATCTTGCTTTCACATCAGCAGTCTCTTTTGATCGCTTCATAATACTCACGCGCCCTTTCTCTTCCATCTCTCTTGATGCCTCTGGAATATCAGCTGATGTTGATTCCTGCTGTGATGGATTTCTCTTTGTTATTGACTTGTCAAGGTCATGTTCATCCAGGCAAGATATTGCAGTCTTGGTTTTCTGCATCATCAACAATGTTTGCCTTGCTTCAAGGATCTGCAAAGGAAGGCGAAAATAAGTTAAACACAACAATATCGAGATATATTAACTTGGATAAAAGATGTTTCTTCATGAATGATGAAGTACAAGATATAGTACCATTAATGAAAGTACGAGATGACAATACCATTTCATCAAACAATAAGTAACAAACAGCAGAAACCGAGAAGAGATGTCCAACAGTATGCTACAGAGTTCGATACAAAAGAAAAATTATGCATGGTGGGTTCGGCTTCTAGATTACATGGACATTCACTAAGAAAAAAACATACAATTCACGTACATTATCCAAAATATGGACTTGAAGAATGGGAAGAAAGATATACAAGAGAACAAAAGAAAGAACATCAACAAACCGTAAGCCAAAACAAGAGATAACAGGGCCGAAAAAGGGGGGGAAATGGGATAAAAGGAACCAAACTTTTCATAGAAAGGTGAAATCAACGATCAGAGACTTGAAAAGCTGGATCATTAATAGTGTAATATCATGAAGCACGCTATCACCAATTGTGGGGAAGGGGTGACATTTCAATGTTTCACGACAGTGTAATATGAAGATGATCTATAGATCTCAAATGCAGGTGACTAGGAGATCTTACCCTGGGGGTAGATAGGAGCTTGAGGTTATACTCATCCAACCGTGGCAGCAGCAGAATAAAGTATATCATCCAAAATAAATTCTCTCCTATGTCACCCCTTTGGCTGATCCTGAGAGCGGCAAGACTTGGAACCAATTTTTCAATAAGAGAAGCATGTTCAGCCTGAGATGGCGTCATTTTGAAATCTGCATCAACCAAATGCTAACAATGAATAGGGTTTCTTTAGACATCAAATAGTGATGATGGATGAAGAAACTTGCTAGTTGCCAAGGACACGCACAAGGGTACAGAGCAATCCGTTTAGACAAAACACTTCACAGGCAGAGTTAAAAACTTACAGCACGATAAAGGCCCTCAATCTCATTCCAATCTCCATCACTGAGTGTCACCAAAACTACTAATAGAGGATCCTATTGGACTTAAGGCACACCAAAACTAATGATACACCATGTTAAACACCCCCCCTACTTCGAATCATAACTACAGGATTCACCAACCCTTTTTCTTGTTGCCTATATCTGGATCCTACATAACCAAGAACGTTCCAAATAACTCCGGTTCCAATAATAGTAGCATCCTAATCCAAGAACATAATGCGCATCTCTCACGCAACTCATACAACAATACTTCAACTAAAAAGATACAGTCAATCACACAAACAAGCACTGATATGACCTTTTTCAAGAAAAGGTCGGTGAAAAGTTTAAGGAGATGGAACAGAGAGTTTGATTATTCAAATTTCGCTTGAATCTCATTTAGCCAAATTCTCCCCTTTTATAGGAATTACATATGCAAGCAAATAACAGAAACGTGAATGCAACTGTCTAAGGAAATAGGAAACGTGCTAGCTAATGACCTAACTGTACCTAAAAACATGGAATCAAACTGAAACTAGAGAAGGTGAGGGCAACGAGTCAAATGCAGTAACTTAAGCAAAGTCCTTAAGATAAAGTGGTCGACGAGTCCGTCGCTTCTCCCTAGTGGTGATCGGTTCCATCGGCACGTCTGGATAATGGGATATATCAAGTACTCTCTGTAATCATCACACCATCACGAACTCACACAAGCTAATAACCCATCCCGATTACTAAACCTCCGAATTTCCAACTCAAAACCAACTGACAATGATTAAAGCAGAACAACATCTCATATGTCATCGTTCCAAGCCCGCAAATTCAAATTTCCGATGTGAATACAATATTCTCAAACACCAAAAAAAAAAAAAAAACCAAATTCAATTACCATCATCAACAATCCCCATCGGGAACTCCGTCCACAACTCCGCCCTCCCCACCATCTCCTCCACAAACTCAACCACTTCCTCCGAAACCGTAACATCATCATCATCGGATTCCGATTTGAGCAAACTCGAAGCGAAATTCGACAAGCCGCTGACGGCTTTTCTTGGAGAGAGAAGAGAGAGGGAAGATCTCAAGGTCCCTCCGAACTCCGCCAGATCGCTCCGTATCCCGGCCGATATGTAACCACCTCCGCCGCCGGTGGTGGTGGTGGTGGAGATTAGGGTTTGGTCGGAATCGGCGTCGGAGAAGCGGAGGGATTTGAAGGAGTCGGAAATCCAGTGCATTTTTGGGGGATTTTTGTTCCGATTTTGCCCCTATGGTTGATCGCGGTGGTGGTTGAGAGCAGGGGGAGTGGTTGAAGAGAGTAAAGCGTGGAGGTGAAAGGGGGTTGACAGATGGAGGAGAGGAAGTGGAAGGGTAGCTTGATCAATGAATTATCCCTTCCGTCCAATGATGAAATGCGGCTTTAGCATCAGACATGTTTTTTTTTTTTTTGGTAGAAAAAGGGGCTATGCCGTGAGTTTTATAACGTCACACAAAATTCGAAATACATCATTTAATAATATAAAAATAGAATTTTTTTAATAATCAGTCTAACATGTGATTATCAAATGAAAAATTATGGACGAAATTTACTAACCTATCAATAGTTTTGTTTCTTTCTCTATGTATGTTGCACCAATATCTCCTAATCATGTTCGCAAGTTGCTTGACATGTTTGTCGACATAATAAATTCCTAAGGAATTACTTCGGCAAAGAAGTATTTTGGTGATAGTATCGAAACAGAAGATGAGTCTTAATACTTCCTTTATCTCGAATAAATTACGAAAATTTAACCTAACACGATAATTAAGAAATGTGTTGATTTTGTATATAAAGAGAAAAGTGTGAGTGAGTGAAGGAAGAAAAATTAATGATAAAGATGATGATGTGATGATATAAAGTATGAATATTTTAAGTTTTTTAAGATTGTTTTTTTATGGAAGTGTCGTAATTAATGTAAAACTTTCATTTTAAATAATATCTACGATGAAGTGAGTATCATCTGATCATGCTAACAACACTATTGCCATAAGATTCTTAAGTTTTGTAATTAACAATGGAAATGAAAAATATCCGTTCAACAAGTTGAACTGGTGTGACTAAATCGAATGAATTTGGAGTACTCAGGTTCAGAAATTTCGTCTCATGTTGAAGATCACCGATCATTAGTAGTAGGATGATCAGTCAATGTAACGTTTATAAGCTTTCAAGTTTCAATGAGACAGCATTCGTCTAATGAAGAATCAGTCTCGAAAATGTAGTAGGAAGAGGGGTACTACACCGAGATCGTTTTATACTCGAGCTTATTTGAAACTTGTTTCAGAACTGACTGATTCAACTTCTTCAACAATGTCTTGATTCTAGAATACAAAGCGAAAATAAAACAACCAGCAAATAATTTATTTGTATAATGTCATTACATAACTCAGATTTCTGTGTACAATCCACCTAGCGAGTGAACTCGCCTTACATGAACTCAAGTTTGATATCACTGAAGCATCCATAAAATCGATGCTCTACGACTGTACCACATACAACCAGATAGATAGACACAAGAATACAATGGTATGATTATTGGTTTTCTTGTTACAATCAAAGCCTTTTTGCTTCCTACAATATATAATGAATGGATCCAATGTGTTTATACCTATTATTTATAGTACAAATTCTCTACAACTCCTGGTGCATTATATGACCTTCAACAGATGACAACATCTAAACAACTAACAGAACTCTGTTTGCTTCGTCAATCGACAGCTTCAGTTTATGTCCTATCACAAGCCAGCGTCACATCCCACAATGTCACGATACTTGAGGAACTCTTGCGCGGCAACATAGTGCGCCAAAGCTCCCAACACGACGAAAACGTGAAAGATCTGATGGCTGTGCCCAGCTAGATCGAACCAGCCTGGCTTAAACCTTTCTGGAACCCGGCTCACATAGAAACCAGTCCCAACAAGGTAAAACAAAGCCATGAGGGACTCATACAACAACGTCACATTCCTCTTCGGATTGTCCCAATTCAAGAGGATGCCATGGATGGCCGGGAATATCCCGAAGAATGCCATGGAAACAAAGAGTATGGCACGAAACCCTCGGTACTCTCCCGAGGAAAGTGTAGGCGAGAGCAATGTGATGGCGATGAAGAAACCTAAGAGAGAGATTATGGAGAGATAGACGATTTGCCAAACCGGGTTGCATTGGAAGATGTAGAAAATGGGAGGGAAGAAGGATGTGATTATCATTATGGTGATGCCAAAGTAATCTACGCGGAAGAGCTGCGTGCTGAGGTGGTAGGAGTGACAGGAGAAGAGGTGGCAGATGCTGCTTGAGAGAAGGCATAACATGGAGCCGCCTAAGAAGACATAGAACGGCCATCTCTCTGCAAGCATATCACCCAATGACCCGTCATATCCTAGATTAGTCATGTGGTCCAAGTCAAGGAGCTTCGCCGCACCCTGTAACCATATCCAGTTTTTGTAAACGAAATGCCATGAAGAACAAGATTGACGACTATGATTGAACATAATAGTATATAATTACCATATGTGGTTGCTTTGAGTTGAGAGAAATGTTGGTCTCTGCAGTACCGCTTGGAGATGACCTGCAGGAAAATGAATAAGAACCATGAGAATCTATTATGAAAAAGATTACAAGGCATCCAAGGTTAATTTTCACATTGAGTTAAGAAAAATGCATACAAAACAAATGCATAGAAACTTTATAGAATAAACTTAAACCAGAAAGATATCCATGGACCTAGTCCAACAAAATGAGCAACATTGGAACCGACCTTGACATCACAACAAGCTAACATTGGATCCAAGAGCTGTCACTGTGCAGCCTCAAGGGTTACAGTGAGGTTTACGCATCTAGAATGCATCACATAGAAACTTGATCTCGAGATACATGTCTAAAAATTGAAGCCATATCTGACATCAGGACTTTTTATTCCAAACTCCTAAAGAGGCGAGAATCTATCGAGTAGAGATGGCGAGTTATAATGTTCGATCTTATAAATGGTCTCAATTTAAAAATAATAATAATAGAATTTGTATGACTCATAGTTTTGCGTAGTCGGATTAGGAGCTATTATCTGTTTCATGCTCATCGACTTATAAGGTCATGGGTTGTGCCCTTCCCATCTGTAAGATTTATTTTATTTGCAAAACCATGCCAAGAGATTTACTCTGGACCATCATAGATTCTTAGATACATTTTCTAGCTGGTTCAGTTGCAAAATTCATCATTTTTTGCTCTAAAAACAATGTTATCAGCCTAGACAATGCCTAGAGGAAAGACTTGGATCGTGATTGCGTGCATCGGATTCTTAGAATGTTAGTATTGTTTCTGACCAAAGATGGGGAAATCTAATCCCAGAAAGTGATGTCAAAAGAAAACTAGCTCACTGTTTAGGAATAGCTCATTCTGAAGGACTACATATTTCAGATTAGGGACCATGCTAATGTTTTAATTTTCCCGCTAATTATACTGTTACATGAATAGCACAGAAACAAAGAACAAATAGGTTTCCCTGTTGCAACCACGAATGCTTAAATACAGGATTGATGGCAATATCGAAAAAACAATTGACAAGGTTATCTACAGCTTCCAGAAATTATGAAGCTATACATAGGCGAGGCTTAATGCAGCGATTTGATCTGAATCAAACTCAGATGTACCATGACAGACTCCAAACAAACCAGAAAATGCAACAAGTGCTTCCATCTCAAATATGAAATAGACTAGAAAATTTTCAGAAGAGGAAAAATAAAAAATGAATCCTGAAAAGCTGTGTTCAGAACAAGTTCTACAGGCAGAAACATCAAAAGGAATCTATCTTCTTCAATTCAGATCTCTTTTGGTAGTCTGAACGTGGCAATACAATCATACAAATAGCATCTTTGCAGGTCTTCTACCGGAAACTTATGTTTCTGATTGGGTTGGTCCCTCGGACAGATATCTTAGGCAGAATTGCTATCCTTAAATACTTTGTCTTTACTTAGAACTCGGAATTGTGTTGAATCACTATATTTTCTACGCTTCAAGCACATAAAAGCATTCGCCAGAGGAAGAATATCAAGATATCAATAAATTTATGCAATTTTCACTAAAACATTATTTGCATGATTTTCCATCAGAATATTCAGCTTTTGATAGTATAGGTTAGTCGGCAACATGCGATCACATATATGTCCAATTTATTGTTAAATCACATCCTATAACCTCCTATTGATAAACAGAAACCAAATTACTTCAACTATCCAAAACACATTTCAACTCCATAAAAAAAGGGCAACTTCTTTTTTCTAAAGTTCTTGAAATTCATAGCTCACAGCTACGCATGCACTGCATGCCCATTGAATAAGCCAGCATCTGCTCCACATGATATGCCACATTTATTAGGTGGGGAAACACATCGTGAAAATGATGGAACCATGAGAAAGATGCTCATTGAATCAAATTCCAGCTGCACCCTTCAACTATAACCAATAACAAATTCTTCATCTACACTCGCATTCCTTATATTCTTAACAGTATATCCAAGTATAAGAAAAGAGTACGTAATATTTATGCAACAAGTTATGCGTCGCATATCAAAATCTGTAAAGATCCATAATGAACTTTTCACCAACAGTTCAGACTTGTTACAAAGAGTTGATTCCTCGATAAAATCGTTTGCTACTTACAAATATTCTAAATCATCATGACTTTGGCACATGGTACATGGATACCATGGTGTACCAACCCAAAAGACAGCATATACCGAATCAGAAACAATACAATATAAGTTGAGGTGACCCACATACTTTCGTTTGATACTGTATGTTGGTTTACCTGTCTCAAATTATTATTCTATTGGTTGGTCCAACGACACCTCATGCACCTTGTACACAACAATGAAATTTTCTAAAGCCCAATTTGTCCTATATCAAATAATCTGGTTTGAATCCGAATCTACGAAAGGAGGTAATGCACAAAGTGATTTTTTGCCAAATTGCAAGTAATAATATACGATTCAATTAAAACAGTGTCAACTACTCCCGCTAAGATCGGATTAACTTGGCAATACTCTATGGTAGCAAATTGTACCTGAACATGCCAAGCAGATCCCCAACTTGAGGAACAGAAACCAATTCGAAGATAGTCAATCCCAAGAACAGACCAAATCCAAGCAAATGCCTACAACATCAAATCAAACCAAATCAACATCAGATCATCAGATCAACCAAAACCCATTTCAATTCAACATCTCAATCCCAAGAAAAACCCAAACTTGAACCCAAAATGAAAAAAAAGAAAAAGAAAAAGAAAAAAGAGGATTCATACGTCCACACATTGAGAGTCTCATTGTGCCATTGAAATAAGCTGAAAAACGCTTCCTTGAGAGGCCATTCAACTCTATAATACTTATGAATGAACTCATTATCCTTCATGTACTCAGGCAACTCCTCATAGCTCCAAAGACAGCAACATTTGCCCTTTCCCATTTTACCCTTTTCCCCCCTCCACAAATCCTCCTCCTTCCCACCATGCTGGTGGTTTCCAGGCAAATGGGCAGTGACCAAATTGGTAATTTTGGGCTCAAAACTCCTGGCTTCCTCCAATTGAGTGCTTGATTTCTTGGTTTTGCCCAAATGGGTTCTCCTCTTCACTTGGCCGGAAGTCATTTTTGTGGTGGTTGAGGCAGTTAGAAAATGAGGGATTTTTAAAGGTGAGAGAGCAAATGGGCATGGGTCATTTTGCCTCTGATATTGGTGAGAGCAATAAATTTTGGACGGCAAATGAAGAAGAGGGGAGGGGCAAAGGGGACAACTGTTTTCGTGTTTAAAAGGTTTAAGCAATTTGCTAGCTGTAGTTAATGATAATGGGACCTTTTCTTTTTTTTATGAAGAATGATGTGAGACTTAATAGTTGGTTCTGGAGTTATTGGGATTTTGTATGATGGATCGTAACAACACTTAGAGTAACAACCTAGGAATAGGTCATCATTAGGTGTGGTTTGTGAATAATGTCATCGTTAGATGTGAATAATGTCTATGTTTCCAATGTTCTGAAATTAAGAGTCAATTTGTCGTGATTGGTGTGACGATACTTGGATCAGTTGATTTGAGTGTGGATGATGAACAGAGCATAATGTTCTTGAAATGTTTCAATCAGGGATTATGTGGTATAGGTTCGTTAAGTTTGTTATGATAGATATTTTGATGATCAATAAAAATTGTTTCAATGATAAATAATTGTTTCTCTCAATTATGTGTTTAGAAAATTGACATCTTCAAATATCATCAAAAATTCGATGCTTTTTTTTGCTAGTATACGAACCATGAGAGGAACTTTACTCAATCCCATTGTTGAAGGAGATTATTGATATCATTCAAAATGTTGTGAAATTATATGTCGATGATAATTTGGGTTTACCCCTTTGATTATGGAACTCTTTGATAGGAACATCATTATGGAATCTGCTTTTGTACCTCGAAGGTTTAATTCCTATGATAGATTAACATAGGTTGAAGGAGCAAGGATTCCATACTCATTGGAAATCTAGACTCCGCGAACGTGAGTAGAGATATCATATCAAGCGATTTTCGTTTGGCTTCATAGCTAGGCGTGATGAATCTTGAATTCCAAACAAATTGATTGAGTTCAATGTGTTAAGAACGCGTTTACATTACCTATGTAAGCCACATTTATTTATTTTATAGGTTTATACATGCTTCTAAACTAACATGGGCTAGTTGTGTAAGAAGTTTGAGTTGTGTAAGAAGGTTGTACATGCGGATTCCCACTGAGAGGAGTCAATGTTTGGTTACCTCCCTTCATGGTCATAGAGGGGGAGATTTGTTGGATCTTGTCCATGTCATTGAACTTAAAAAAAAGCCCAAAACCCACCCAATATCACTCTTTACCTAACATATATATAACTTGATATGAGTGATGGAAACCCTAAGAAAAAAAGAGATCCAAAGATACAATGACAATATCAAAATTAGATTTTCTAATGTCTCAGGTCAGCAGGTTCGGCTAACACTTTGGAGGGGTGTCTCTTGTCCAATTAATCTGATTTTTGGACATGATGTAGAGCTTGGTGTCATTTACCACCACCTCAAATTTCATCTTGATTCCATATTGGAAAGACATGTTTTAGTCTAGATTACGGTGACAATTTTTGTGATGTTTTTCTCTTTGTTTACCACCTAGGCTTGGTGAGATTGGCTTGTTCCAAGGGTAGTTGACCCCTTGATATTGTTTGCCCTGTACTTGGTTAAAGGAGAATGTATGTATAGTCATAATCTTGTTGATTAGTGAAAGTTTGGGTAGAGTCCGATAAATGTCCTATGATTTTTTACCTTCAGGGGTTTTCCAAGTAAAAACTCTCGTGTTTTTCGGCTTGCTTGTTTCTGATTGATTTATTCTCTGTATTATTTACTTCAACTTGTATTTGAGTGTGTTTAACCCAACAAGTGATATCAGAGTCTCTGGTTTGGTTGTGTGGGTGCTCAATGCAAAGTTGAAATGGAAGGTACTTCGAGTACAATGTTGAAGCTTAATGCAAATTATTTGATTTGGAAACCGATGATGGAAGATCTCTTATTTTACAAAGATCTATATGAACCCATTGAAGATAATATCAATCGATTGCCCGAGATGTCAGATACGGATTGAAACAAGTTAAATAGGAAGACCATTGACATGATTAGATAATAGTTAGACAATAGTGTATTTCATCATATTGCAAATAAGACATAAGTAGAAGAGCTCTGTAAGAAATTGGCTTCTTTGTATGAAAGGAAGATAGCTGGGAACAAAACATTTCTGATGAGAAAGTTGGTGAACATGAAGTTCACAGACAATCTTTCCATCAATGAGCATTCAAATGAATTTCAGGGCTTAGTGAATCAATTGTCCAAAATGAAATTGAACCTTGAGAATGAGCTACAGGCTTTGCTACTGTTGAGTTTTTTACCAGATTCTTGGAGGACTTTACTTATGTCAGTTAGCAATTCAGCTCCAAAGGATAAACTATCAATGAGTATAATAGTCAGTGCATTGTTGAATGAAGAGTCTAAGAGAAAGTCCATGGAATCAGATTATGCACAAGCACTTGTCGTAGAGATGAGGGAAATGAGTAATAATAAGTTTGCTAAGGATCATGATGGAGTCAAGAGTCATGATAAGTCTAGAGAAAGACTCAAGTGTTATCATTACGGCAATGAGGGACACATGAAGAGAAATTATCGAGTTTGGAAAAGAGAGTAGAAGCAAGAGTGTAGTCAAAAGTATGACAAGAAAAGCGCCACTATAGCAGCAACTGATGAAACATTGGTTTTTCTTCCTTTTGGTGAGGATGAATGTTTACATGTGTCTGATCACCGGGTTGAATGGGTCATTGACAGAGGAGCATCCTACCATGCTACTCCATCCAGAGAGTTCTTCATTAAGTACAAAGCAAGAGACTTTGATACTGTGAAATTAGGTAATTTCAGAATTTACAGAATTATGGAAATAGGTTACATTTGTTTGGTAACAAACATGGGTTACATCTTGACTCTGCAGGATGTGAGACATGGTATAGATTTATGACTGAATCTGATCTCTGGGATCGTTTTGGACAAAAAGAGATTTGAGAGCACTTTAAGTAATGGAAAGTGAAAACTCACCAAGAGATCCTTAGTAGTTTTCAGAGAAGTAGCTTGCTACACTTTGTACAAGATAAGTATAAAGATATGTGAAGCTGGGTTAAATACTATGGATGATGATTCTTCACCAGATTTGTGGCACAAGAGACTTGGTCACATGAGTGACAAGGGCTTATAGGTTCTGATAAAGAAGCCTTTGATTGCTTCTGTCAAAGGTATGAAATTAAATACATGTGATCATTGTATTTCTGACAAGCAGCGTAGAGTCTCCTTTTCAAGTAGATGAGTTACTAATAACAGAGTTTTCAGCAGTTGAGTTGGCAGAAGCAGTGTTTGCAGCAGCTGAATTGCTAGACATAGAGTTTCCAATATTTGAATTACAAGAAGCAGAGTTTTCGACAGCTGAGTTGTTAGTAACAGAGTTTCCAGCAGTTAAGTTTTAAGATGTAGTGTTTCTAGTAACTGAGTTGTCAGTAGAAGAATTTCCAGTAACTGAGTTGCCAGAAGTAGTGTTTCCAACTGTCGAGTTTCAGGCACATGAAGTTATTAATCAGGGGGAGCAATTTCTACAAGTAGCAGAGGTTGTAAAGCCTCATATGAGACGATCCATGAGAGAGCGTCGTCCATCACATATAGCCTCCTTCTCAGCACATTCTTCATGTCGACAAGAATGCTGTAATATAATGGAGGCGCAGCAACAAGACAGCAGCAATCTTTTGCTGTAAGAGTGGGATTGTTGCTGTAAGTAACTGAATACATTGGAGTGGTTTGGGTGATGCATTTGGCTATTGTGTGCTGGTATAGATGGAGGATGTAATGAAAAATTTTGTGACAAAGAGGGTAGTCCTTTATGGTCCGTTTCTTGATAGTTCCTTTCAGATCTGGGAAAATCCGCATATATAGCAGCCCCATCTTGTAATGGGTGTTTACCTCGGTCCGCCATTGTAGGTGGAGCTCTTCCAGCTGAATTCTCCACGAATTCGTTACCCCTTTCCCTTTGGAATAGATTTTGCATAGCAGTAGTTAATCTGAGTTCCATTGCTTCTTGCCTTCTTTGATTGTCTTCCTCTATTTCAGCTTGCCTCTTTCTAATTTCCTCTTGCTGGGTAAGCAAATAAGCGTCTCTAGCTTCCATCTCCTTCTTTTGTTCTTCTCTATATTTCTCAAAAAAATTGAGCTAAGAACTCCTGTTCCAATTTTGCTGTTGTTAGCTGGAGGTTGCTCAGCCATGACAATGGCAGTCTCTTCTTCCAGCTTGTACTGATTTCTTCTTGTATTGGTCATCTTCTTCTTCTTGAATAAATTCTGATAGCAAGGATTTTGTGTGTGGAATGGATCTCTTGAGCAACCTCGTTCTGATACCAGTTGTAATATAATGGAGGCGCAGCAACAAGACAGCAACAATCTTTTGCTGTAAGAGTGGGATTGTTGCTGTAAGTAACTGATAATTGCAATACTACTAGTATTGGATTAAGACCTATGTAAACTGAAAAGAACTACAGCAAAAGAAAAGAACCAGAAAGGAACTACGGAGAAGAAGAAGAAGCTAAGAATAATACTTTTCATTCAACAATAATCCATTACAACTATCCCTGCTGTAATATAATGGAGAATGTCATAGTGTTTCCTTACAGCAGAGAATATCATGGGCATCCTTACAATGGGTTGGCATTACAATGGGTTTCTTTATTCTAAATGCCAACCATGTGCATTACAAGATGATGGGCTTCTGAATTATTGAAAGCTGTTAAAGCTTACTGAAAGCTGCTGCTGGAGCTGGAATCATTGCAAGTTGCTGGGCTGGAAGTACGAAGCTACTGGACTGGAAATTGCTGAAAACTGCTGGAATTGCTGAGAGCTCCTCAACTTGCTGTGCAGCTACTGGAATTGATGAAGCTGTTGGAACCCCTCCATTATATTGCAAATGCCTCTGGTATGATGAATACAAGATTGTTTTTAGAGAGAATTTTGAGTTATGTAAGAAGGTTGTACATGTGGGCTTCTACCGAGAGGAGTCGATGTTCGGTTACCTCCCTTCATGGGCATGGAAAGGGAGATTTGTTGGCTCCGGTCCATATCATTGGGCTTAAAATAAAGCCTAAAACCCACCCAATATTACTCTTGACCTAGCATATATATAGCTTGATATGAATGATGGAAACGCTAAGAAAAAGAAAGATCAAAACATACAAACATAACATCAAAATTGGATTTTCTAATGCCTCAGGTCAAGAGGTTCAGCCAATAGTTTGGAGGGACGTTTCTTGTCCGATTAAACTGATTTTCGGATATGTTGTAGAGGTTGGTGTCACTACTACCTCCTCAAATTTCAGTTTGATCCGATATTGGAAGGACCTTTTTTCGACCAGATTCTAGTGCCAGCCCTGAGAGGTATTTTCCTCTTTGTTTATAACCTAGGTTTGATGAGATTGACTTTTTCCAAGGATAGTTGATCCCTTGATGTTGTTTGTCCTCTAGTTGGTTAGAGGAGCATGTATGAATACCCATAATCTTGTTGATTAGTGAAAGTTTGGATAAACTCCGATAAAGGTCTCGTGATTTTTTACCCTCACAGTTTTTCATGTAAAAAATTTCGTGTTTCTCGACTTGGTTCTTTTTTATTGATTTGTTATCCGTATTGTTTACTTCAAGTTACATCTGAGTATGTTTAGCCCAACACATCTTTTTTCTCCCTCCATGGAACTTAAACTCGGGACTTATTTCAAAGATATCAAATTCCCAACCAATTAGTCCAACAGATATTGGTTTCTAAACTTCATTATTAGTCGTATTTGGGAAACTATATGTCTACATCTATCAAACAAATACCTCGTTATATGAGCTAAAAGTTAAACCGTGTATTCTGGTATAGCTAGTTATTCCTTATCCTGGACCAAGTTGATGGGCATATATGTTAGGACCTCAATTTTTTACAGTTGTTAGTATATGCAACATAAATTTTGAAGTTCCATCCAATGACAAATAACAAGATTTTAGGGACCAACTTGCATCAAATTGGCATCTTGTGGCTGACCTATGAACAACTACGAATATTTCCTTAGCGGTGTAAAGTGTACAAATGTGGCATTTAAAGAGTATACTAGTTTCCATACCATATGTCCAAATAAAGTTCATGGCCCATTATGATTTCCTTTTATTCTTAAAAAATGTTCTTGAATTTGATGTTCAGTGATGCAAGTAACGCAATTTTTTATGTCATAGTTGAAGAAATAATAAACATTGATATATACATCATAAACATTTCAAAGACTTATTATTTTCCATGACATCGTGAGATATCAAATCCCTATTTACATGATTACAAGGAAAAAAAAAACTTATCAATAAACCAGTTCTTTTATATTGTTACATAAAGAGATTAAGGTAAAACTCCTACTTGTCCTCAACCAATCCAAACACGAGTATATATGTCATTTTTTCGACTATAGATACAAAAATTGGCATAGATCTAAAAATTTGGACGCAATCAATAAAGCTTGATCACATTAAATTAGTGCATGATGGGCATGGAGCGTAAGGACTAGATGTCTTTTGGACGTTACAAAATTTTATTCTCTTTATAGGCACAATTTTAGGGAAATAATATTCTCATTGGATCCTCATTTTCTCTTCTGAGACTTGGGGTAAAGAATTGGGAAGACTCCGACACAATTTTTACAGTGACATGAATTGGGTGTTACAACCATGTAAAAAGAGGATAAGTAGTCACAGTATTAACTTAAGAATTCGGGAGTATGAGATACAACTTGCAAAAATTTCCGAGAATTAATTTCTTTTGACGAGTTGACAAATAAACCAAGTGGCTGACCTAACATCACCGATACCGAGGTGAGATTTGTTGAAAAAGTTCTTCGCTGTCGTTTTCCTCTTTTAAGTTTTTTTTTTCATTGCGAAATACCATCGGGTTTTTATGTAATACAATTTTTTTAGAGGCTATTTTAATTTATTTATAATTTTTTAAATCAATTTTTAATTTAAAAAAATCATATCAATCATATTTTATTATGTTATATCCATTATCTTATTTTATAACAATCCCAATATTCCTAAAAAAAAATTTTATTAAATTTTATAAAAATTCAACGCATATAATGAGAGGGAAGGAGTAATAACATTACTATTTACCCACAAGCAACTCCAAAGCATATTGTCGTCTTGACTTTTTCCGTTGACAAATCTCTTATCTGTGCTGTTGTGCACACATTCTACAAAGTATCTAAATAACATAGATCATATTAATGGGGCAAGCAATGCTACTAAATACAATAGAGCCAATTTTATGGCAAAAGTATTGCTCCATGAAATGATGTATTGTGATGTTGAATAGATATGCGATTCTTCAACTTGGATCAATCTAATGGATAAGAGTTAGATGATCGTTCGTGTTATATTCGTATCATGTGAATACCTTTATTATTAAATCTGAGCTCCTTTATGTTGGGATTTTCTTGTTATTAAGAAAATCAAAGGAAATGACTGGTGCACATATGCGTGTCTGATTATGAATCAAATAAGTTAGTAAGGATGGACTCTTTGGCTACTGTGATGTTTGACAATGAAATGAACAGAAGGAGCAAAAGAAACATGTCTGCGCATGGACGGTGATAATTTGACGGATTCTTCTATTCTTTAGGTTTTCACTTCTTATCTTATTCCTATATAAAAGTATGGCTATTGAAATTCAAGAAGCAGAGAGCCAAGAATCAAAAGCCAGACCATCGTGTGCAATAAAAGGTCACACAAGATAGAGAATTTAGGATGAGTATGAGTTTATGCTCGTATATATCTTTTCATTATTTATTTATCCGGTTATAATTAAATTTAAGGGTTATCCTAAATATTATACTTTAGTATAGTTTTTCGATCGGTGTGAACTACGAGTACCACTGAAGAGAGAGATGAATTCTATTGTTACAAAAGTTTATCTAGATAGAGAAAATATTTATCGGATTATTCGTGAACGTAACTCCAAAAACGAGATAAACCACATAAATCATTGATATCATGATGTCAATTTACTTTTTATCATTTTTTCCGATTACTTTTCCAAACGTTATTTGTACTAAATCCTGAAAAACTAGCCTACCTATTCCAACACAGTAGTGTCAAAGCTATCGAATTCGATATATTGATAAAGTAATTATTAAAACAGCAAAATGAAGAAAGTGACGAATGTCAAGTTCGAGGTGCAACGGTTCAATGGCAAAAATAATTTTGAGTTATGAAAAATAAAGATCAATGACTTGTTGGTGCAAGTTGATCGATACAAGATTTTGCTCGGGAAAGAAAGATAAGAAAAGATATCCAAGGATGATTAGATTGAGATAGACATAAAAACAGTTTTCAGTATTCACTTATGTTTTTTTGACGAGATCGAGTTCAATATAAAGGATGAGAAGATGATGATCGGGTTATAAGCTCGACTAGAGAGCTTGTAATAAGTTAAGTCTATCATTAATCGGATTCTTCTGAAACGAATATCACAGGCCGTAACTGAAGCTCTTCTCAAGATGTTTGGCTCGACATTATGGATGTTATTGTAACACCACAACAAATATCCAATTTACTCGTACGTGATGCCACTGTCGTTATAGATAGGAGTGTATAGTAAGATAAAATCGTAAACAAGGTTTACATAAGAGAACGTAAGAGGAAACAATTATGAATAATTATTAACTCATAAAACCAAGTCCACTGATATTACAATTTCGGTTATAAATTATTATACAATCCTCGATACCACATTCAAATAATAACAGAATAAATCAATTAATTATTACGATCATTCATAATTTGATATTAAGGTTCAAAATACTGCTACACATCATAATAATAAATATTATATAAGAGATTATCATCAAGGCGTAGATATTCGGATACCACGTCATCCTCATCAGAACCTAAACAAAGAATGAAAACAAAACAAATAAAAAACCCACGAGTAAGAGATTCGCTCAATAGACCCCAGAGACATGGGGTGGCGGCGGCGTTGGTGGCGGGGTGGCTGTGGGGGAAGGAAGGGGAAAGGAAGAGGGGAGGGGGAGCTGGAGGTGATGGCTGACGGCGGCAGGCGGCGACGGTGGCGGTTGTTAGGGACGTGGTCGGGGATAGAGTGGGAGAAGTGAGAGGAAGGTGAGGGTAGAGGAGATGGGAAGGACACACGTGACACGTGCATATATTCTTGAGGAAAACGTGTATTTGGTGCGCTCACCTGTAAGTTATCAAAATCCACTACACTTTTCACGTTAATTAGAGGACTATGACGGAGCATCTTATATATCCTATTATGAATAGAGTTTTCTAAACTTTTTTTTTTCCATTTCATCTATACAAATTTTTGTATAAATATATTTTCATCGTATTTCTTTATCACATTTTTCTGTAATGTTACTGTGTAACATTTATGTCACATTGTAAGTCCCGTAGCTATATTTAAGGGAACGAATCACACCAACAACAACCCAACCTTCACTTCGTGCCGTGAAAAAAACAGGAACAAGTTCATTACCAATTACTGTAACCAAAGTGAATGCCTCAAAAAAGTAGTAGCGGAAACCATATATTCACAAGTAATATAGTGCATAGGTTAACAAGCAACATGTCTACAGCGACCTTATACGACAGTTCTCACTAGCAATCAAGTCCTCCTCATGGCGTGAGTCGTCAAGGAGACGACGTGCTGCGATGAGGTCATTATTCGAGCTTTTTTTTTTTTTTTTTTTGGTATACTATATGCCTGTAATACGATAGGCTACACAATGGGAACACTTACAATGCAAAAAGAGAGTTCCTGTCATTAAGAGCTGAGAAATCCGACTTTCTCCAAGGCGGCATGAATATCACCATCTTCAGCAACCTTAACGACATTGGGGCTGTCGACTGGTACGACGTGTGAAAGTGGATATGCTCTGTTAGTATGGAGTAGATTACCCGCTTTGCTGCCGATTCCCTTCAGTATTATCGTCTTGTGAAGTCCGTCAAGAAAACCTTCGTAGTCAGTGTCTCCGCATTCTCCAACAAAGACAGCCATTTTGGTCAGATCGATGCCCCATCGGGCACATAGATATCTGAATAACATTAGTTTCATTAAGTATTAGCTACCATAAAGGTTTGATGTCATGATGTTAAGATTATCTCAGAAGTTCAAGAATATACCGTGAGAAGTGGAATTCATGGAAGAATAACAATACGAAGACTTGCCTGAGAGCTTGGGAACGAGATGCCAAGACTGGAATCACGTTGATTCTTTTCGCGTTTTGACAGTATATAGCATGACAACGCAGCGCTTGAATCCGCATCTTCTTCCTGAGCTCCTTAACTGAAGGAACCTGTACAGGCGCAACTTCGTTCAAATTTATATTGGAATTACGAAATCCTCAATTGCATTAGTATTATGCTCCGCGAATGTCGTGTCAGTAAAAAAAGTCAGTGCACACAGGCAATATATAAACTTGGAAGTAAATCTGCAGCTGCATAGGAAAGAAGAATACCTTGTCTGGTTTCTGTATTCTCAAGGCATAGCAAAACTCAGTGGAGAGCTGATCATCTTCTGTCACAACTTGCTCTACTTTGTCGCCATTCTTATCAGCCAAGGTTGCGGCCCAACGAAGCATAGTCTTCTTCAGGCTTTCACCACCCCAGCGATATTCAATGTGCGACTGGTAGTCTGAGTCTGCCACGAATGGGCTTTCTTCTATGTTGAGGGATGAATAGTAGAGATCACTGCCGCTATTGCAGATATACGCATCAAAATCACGCAAGCTCACTCTGTTAGACACCATAAAGGACTCAACTTCCGACATGGAAAATGATGTTGACAATATGAATCCTGCAACTCCTTCAGTCTTTTCGGCCCTTGCTACCTCAAATATCTTATTGACAATCTTGAACAGATCGCCAATGTTGTCGCTGTCTACAGCTATAACATAAAGATGCTTCTTTCTACGAAGGGCGAGAAACATGTTTGCACCAGAGAGATGGGCGTCATCAGCACAACCCGACTTGCATGCGTCCTTGTGGACTTTCTTGGAGAGCTGGAGCAAGGCGTTCTCTAACTTATTCTTCCCATTAATGGCCTTCTTCTCGGTTCCAGCTTCGATGTCACCGTTCACATCCTCGTCGTTCTTTTCCCCATCTAATGAGAATCTCAAGTTCAAAGATATATCCTTGATATCTCTCCATGAGTCACTTGGCGATTCAGGCTTCGTGTGAACTACTTCTTCACTGATCTGCCATTGTGGATGCCTTGGTTTGCAAGTGGCTAACCTAGTTAGGTAAGTCTTACAGTGTTCTGGCCACGAAAAGAGGTGGATATTTTTAAGGCCGTTCTGGCGGCATCTCGCCCACAGTTGCTTATCCGCCACAAGCTTCACTAGTGCGTCAGCAATTGACTGCTGATCATGAGGGTCAACAAGGATACCATTGTCCAGCATCTGAAACATATCGGATCTATCAAAAGTATATCAATATGACATGACGAAAACGAAATATATTCTTCCGTTTTGCTGAATCATATCTGTCAAGTCGACTTACCCTGTGGATATCAACAGGACCTCCATTTTTGGTTGCAACCATTGGCAAACCATGAGATGCAGCCTGCAACAAAATGGTTCAGATTAAGCTTAAATAAATTATGAAGATGACCTAGATTTAACTATAATTATCAAATATCGTATCAGTCATGCTTGAGATAAATGGAGTACCTCAATTAAGGTGAGTCCAAATGGCTCAATAAAGGCTGGATTGATGAAAACACCCTGCACACAAGACAAAGACAACAACCCAAATAATTCTGTCAAATGTATATTATTATGAGAGAGAAAATGAAAAATCTCACTTTCAAGAATGACAATAACCCCCATTTAACCATAATCACGGTATTTTGTGTGAGATCATTAGCTCACTAGATAGGAAATCAGTAACCTTCGTCTTAGCTGCCAACCGATATATTTCAGGAACGTCAGATTGCTTGTGATGCTTGGGATATGCCACTTGACCATAGAGATCATGTCTGTCTATCAGCTTAAGCACAGACAGAAGCACAGAAGCATTGGTGTTCGACATGTCATCTATATTGTCTCGGTTACCCATTATAAGGGTCTGCATAGCCCATAAACAACTTATGGCATTTTTATCAATATGGCAGATAAATATTGTCGAGCAAGCAAGAAACCACTTGGTGCAACAGACATACAAGGTTAGCTAGCTCTCTCAATGGGCGACATTCTCCAAATGCCTTGACCAATGTTGTAATGTTCTTCTTCGGGTCTGGCCTAGCAAGGGCTAATATCATTGGTTTCCTTGGGTTAGAGAAGAAGCGCATGATCTGTGTAACCGAAAAAAGCTTACGCTTTGTTATATGCAAAACCAGGGAAGGAAATTGAATCAGGTAAAAACAATTTAGTCAGATAATTAGCTGAACCTCAGCCCAAATAGGTGGTGGAGATGCAGGGTGATCATCGGTGGCCTCTGTTTCGCCATCCGTATCACCATCATGTGGAGTAACGTTACGGAACTCCATCCCAGGAGGGATTACCTGAGGATACAAGATTATTTAAATGGAGTTCCAATTACTAGTAACAAATGAAACCTGCCTAGCAATGACACGCAAAATCTGGAACAGAGTACCGTATCTACGGATGCATAGATAGTTCCCATTCATGTGGTTTCTTTCTCAAAAAAAGAATGTTATTCGAGATCCTTTTTGCATTCTAATATGCAGATGACATAGGTATCTCTTCGCTCCCTTTTCCCATGACACCCTTAGCTTTGGAAAGAAAAGCCCAATATTCTTCAGAATAAGTCCTCAAAGTATTGGGACAGATCAAACCAGAATATATTCTCTAGAAAAACTTTTGGGTAGTTTCTTACTTCATACAAAAGTTTGAGTTGCACAGCATCATTCTGCTTACACAATTTGATTCCCTTCAAATGATCAAAATATAAGCCTTTCATACAAACATGATGCGTAGCGATTTTATTCTACATTCATATGACTGGAACCAAATGAAACCAGGTTGAGATAGATAAGCGAATAGAACCAAACAAAACATAAGATAAGCCTCGCGTGGTAGAATCAGATCCACAGCATCATCGTTGAGATAATAAAAGATATCGAAAAGAAGCTTCATTGAAAGAGCATATGTACTTACAACCATACGAGGCATAAACCTCCCGTGACAGCTCACATTACGCTTGTTTCTTGCACGTAGCTTACGCTCGAGAACAGGATCAAAGCTGTCATATAGCCGCCATTGCTCCTCTATCTCCTGCCTAGTGCTTGTTATGACTATTTCTGAGGCATCAAGTGATATTTCCTCAGCCTCTATCCGACGCATAATCTTATATGTGTTGTTGATTTCATCCCTCGACATTCGGCCTTGTTTTATAAGTTGTTCCAACTTGTCCCTACCAAGGGAATGACCGGTGAAAACCATAGGAATATTTAGAGCACCTGATAGCAGAGCAGCAGAGTCGCCAGCATCTGCATAATGCCCGTGAATGGCCACCGGCCATAGTGGCTCACCTGCACCGATTTGCTCACCAAGTACTTTGGAAATCTGTACTATGTGATTGAGGGCTCCATCGACGAATTCTGGTGTGTAGGGCCATAGTTGTTCCTTGGGAATGTATTTATCTTTCGGACCAAATGGTATACGGACAATGTAGGCGCCACTGCTCTCGCCCATTTCATCCTTGAAGCCATTGGAATCAGTTGGAGTTAGCATTTCACTAGGTTCACCGTAGCTCCAATCAACATCCGGCGCTGACACTTGCCTAGTCAGTAAATCAACACGATACACTTCCGGCATAGAGCCTAAAGCCCTAGCAAGTTCAACCACATACTTCACCTGTAAGAAAAAAGAAATCCATGTATTAATTAAAGATTTCCTTGAAAAGTATATGGAAGTAGATGCCTCAGCAACATTATTTTATTATGTTTATCAGATTTTACCTGACCACCAGTATCAGAGTCACGACCAAGCTCCATATCTTCACCTCGAATTAGACCATGAAGGCTGCACGGATATCAAACTGAAAACGTGTTAACTCGCAATGATTCAATGGAGCAAACAAAGTTCAAGTGAATTTGGCATCGAAGATTAATCCCGAGAGATGAGCAGATACCGCAGTTAGGAACTTATCAAGCAGCTTAGTTCTTATTTACCTAATCAACACAAGATAAAGCTTTTTTCCTTTCTGCAGACTGGTCCATGTCTCCGTAACATCCATGGAACTCATTCGTGTCAGTCTTCCCCTATTGCTATCACCGTGGGCTGACAGATCGCTCACTGTGTCCCCTTTCTCCCCCTCTGACAGGTCTTCGGACATATCCGCAGTTGCCTCCTTCCTCCCCCTCTCTTCCTCAGCGCGATGTTTAGCCACCCTCCGAGCTTGCTCATTCTCAAGCTGCAAATCCATCAACATAAGGAGACTGAGAGACACACCTTGCAGGAAAGCCTACTAACAACGAGGGAAGCAAGTAGTTGGATAGATTCCGCCGAGCAAGTAGCAGAATTGGTTGCACAAACTGAATATCATACTTTCAGCACATAATGAAAACCACATAACCTGCTTCTTCTGCCTAGCCAAGTTCCAAATCCTCCAACACATATTCTCAAGTCTAGTGTTCCTCTCCTGCGGACTTCTCGTCGCTTGAGCCTACCACACCAAATTACACCATAACCATAAAAAATTATCAACATACAAATTTTCACACGAACCACTTATGATCACCTTGATCTTTCGATAAAGTTGGTTTCTCGGGCATCCCGACATAGGATGTCTAACCTCAGGTCACAACTCAGAATCCTACAACCCTATTTGTTTAGCATTCAGTATCTCACAGCTGAGAGCACTGTTCACGCTTCAGGGCCATAACGAACCTTCAAGAACGATATACTATCAGGTTACCAATTTTATCATCCGAATTTTACCGAAGGCCCGAGCTTTCCATAGGGTTGATTACTCGATAGAAACCCAATCAATCAAAAATCAAACACAAACCCACTTCCCACTTCCCACTTCCCACTTCCCAAATCCCGATCCACATCCAAAAACCCACAAAAAAGGATAACATGGGAATTTTCAGTAAGACTGTACTTTCAGTAAAGTGTTTCCTCGACAATCAATCAAACAAACACAACCCACTACCCAAAACCATATAACCACCCCTAAAATCCACGACAAAACTGAAAATTTCACAGTGATTCTCAACTTTCGATAGAGTAATTCCTCGACAGAAACCTAATCCAGCAAAGAAAAACCCACTTCCCAAAACCCCCTCAAACCCCAACAAAGCCCGTCCCTTACCCGAACCCAAGATCGATGAAGATCGGTCTCATCAAACCGTCCCTCGACAACCTCCTCGACGAAATACCTCGTCGGACTAAACCTTCCCCTCTCCCTCAACAACAACGACGAGTCCTTCGCATCACCCAACCCCGGCCCCACATCTAGGATCGCTTCCAAGTAACTGTTTATCCAATCATTTCCCGCCATTTTTGAGAGAAATCAGAGAAATGGGTGATGATGATGGGTTTGTGTAGGGGTTTTGAGGGGGGGGGGTTTATATGGGTGAAGAAAAAAAGGTGGGTGTTTTTCGATGAGTGGGGGAATCGAATTGTGTACCAGTGAGTGATGCGGAGAAATTGGAGTTTGGGGGAAAATTGGAGGAGAAAGTTTGTTTTTCTGAAATTCAAAACGGTAACATTTGGATGCTGGATTTGAAAATAATCGCGATGCTGAAGTGTTGACAAAGGGCTTCGACAATTGATATTTGCATTGGAAAATTTCTGTTGTAATCTGTAAAACAAGATAAAGGAACTATAGATAAAGGAAACAAATACATGTTATTTCATGTATTTGATGAAGAATAATGGTGATGATAATTATTTTTTTCAATTTATTGGATATTTATTTTTAGTAGTTGATTTTCTATGAGACTCATATGATTTCGTGGTAATAACTCATAGAAGCTGCTAAAAAATTATAGTAGAAACAATATATAATTTCTCATTTGATGAATAGCATGAATATATTATCTTTCAATTTGACGAACGTTGATCTAAGCACAAGCATATTCCAAAAATGGGCCAAATATGCTCAGCATGCGTGAAAGAATAACTGAAATATATACCCAAAACTTTTCATTAACGTGTGGGGTTTATCAAAGCTCTTCCATTTGTGGTTGATAAAGTGTAAAACTAGTCCAACATGATGATCGTTTCTTCTTCTATTTGGTTTCAAAATCTTGTATGATTTCTTGTATGATGATCGTTTCTTCTTCTATTTTGTTAATCATATTAGGAATCAAAACTTGAAAATTTCATGTGTTGGAAAGGGTAGTGATAAAAAATCTACCGATTCGATCATATAACAATAGTACAAAAGTAATCGATGATGTAGTCTTTATCACATCCTTGGTTCTTGGTATTCATAAGGTGCAACAGGGCATGGGATATTGTGTATGATTTACATTCGATAGAGTTCTATTGTAAAGTTGTGTTACGAATTTAACTCGGGAAATCGATGCAACAAATACCATAATCAAATACATGATCAAACGCAAACAAGAATTATAACGACAACACATGAGATTTAACATGGTAAAATTCGAACATCACGAGAAAACCCCCATAAAAAACAAATCACTAATCAACCAACAATTTATCGCTTTAATGGGCGAACAACCCAACCCTTGGAACATCCTATTTTTATCCGATCTCATCTTCTTCTCGCGTGTGATAATCTAGACTTTGCGACCTTGGTTCTACTAAATCTGATAATCCCCTGATGACTAACTGAATCTTCACCATCTGTAGGCGAAGTCACTGAGACCGTCTCAACTAAACCATCCCTTGGCTTTTAATACTCTATCGATGGCTTCTGTCTCGATTCTTATATGACTATCCTTGAAGCTCAATCTTCATAACTGTGTTCCCAATCAACCTAAACCTGTTATCCATCTTATGTGCCTTCATCACGACTATGACATCTCCACATAATTTTATCGCTCCACTCTTCACTGATGTGACAATGCCCTTTAACTAGCCTTTCCTTTTTTACTTCGAAATAATCCCAGCTATTGATAGTTGTCCCGGGTGGATCATATTGATAGTCGGTCGTCTTTCATACACTTGTCTTTTTCAAGACTGAGTTGTGAGTCGAAAGAGGAAGGGTTAGTGATGATTACCTTCTTGATCGTCTCTTCCATTGACTTTTTGTAAGGATTCGAAAAATTTCGTAAAATTTAATTTCACGATAATTAATATGAATAGTAAATTATCATATGTTATAATTTATTTTGCAGAGTTATAAGGCTTGTTTGACGATATAATAGTGATAGAATGCAAAATATGGATAAAATATAACCCTAATATGTAAATATGGGGAAATACGATTTTAATACCAATATATTATATTTATACGAAAATGATCTAAACCTAATTTTGACATTTATTTTTCTTTATGTCAATTTCTATTTCACCTATTAGATTATTATCCACTAATTAACCACTAAATATCCACTTATTTTTCACTTAACTATTTTATTCAATTATTTTCTTATAAATACAAGCTTTCTTCTGCTGGGAAAAACTTCATACAAACCTAAAAATACTCCTTATCATGCAAAAAAAGCGATAAATAAGAAAAGAAAAGGAGTAGAGTTTGAGGAGAAGGTAGGGTTAGAAAACGACGAGGATCCTTCATCATTAATAAGAGAAGGTAAACTTTTTGTTTAAAATTTTTGTGAAAAATCATACTCTTTGTGATAAATTTTTATTTTAATATATGTTGAAGTCTCACATATATAGTTTTTGATAAAGTTCATAGATCATGATTTATAGTTGTGAATTTCAAGATATAAATCAAAACATATGGATATATTAATCTTTAAAAACTGATTACAGGGATGACTTTGTGACTTGATCTGAAATTACACGATATGAGTTAGAAGATGAGTCCTATATCAATGAAAAATTCTTGAAGTCTAGTTTGTAGAATAGGTTAAAATCCATATTTGGAATTATATGTTAGGAGTTATGAGTTGATTAGTGAAGAAATGTCAAACTATTTGATCCAGTAAAAAATATAAATTGAACGAATAAATTACTATTATTGTTAAAACGTTTATGATAGAAACTCTAATACTATGAAAGTATTAGGAAGTTTGATTTATGATAAATTTTACTAAATAATTTTTGGAGTTTTATACGAAAAGTTATAGATTTAAACATATCAAAGGGTCATGTTAAACAGATTTCGGGAATGAACCGTTTTGTTCTCGAAACAACTCCAAATGTTCACAAAAACTTCTTATGACGATAAATATATAAAATCATCATCATGAACTATCAAAATATATATGAAAATTTTTTCTCAACGATTGACATCACTACATAATATTACTATGACAGTTTTTCAAGAAATACGAATGAATATTGACACCACTACATAATATTACATATTATTGAATGAAAAGTAATATTACTACATAATATTAACACCACTACATTGTTAGTTATAAGAATGAAACGTTTATAGAATTATAGTACATTGTTAGCTATAAGAACGAAACTCATCAAAATACATATTGAATAATGATTCTTTTATAACGTTGTAATTTTTTTTTGGAAGAAAATACTATTTTATATTATTGGATTTTCGTGATGACAATTCAATATTTGTTTATTATCGATGAAGTTCCAAACATTGAATTGTAAAATAATACTTTCTTCCTAAAAAATATTAGGACATTTCAAAGTAATCTTGTGGGGCTCGAACAATGCCAGGAAAAGAGTGCACTGGCAGTATTGGGGGAAGTTCTGCAAAAGTGATTTAGGCTTCCGTGAATTTGGATGCTTTAATGAGGCTCTACTTATAAAGCAACTGCGGCGCATCATAGAAACCCGAGACTCTATCGCAACGAAGATCTTGAGGGTGAAGTACTTTCCCGTAGGAGACCTATTCTCCTCAGATTAGGTCACTAGGAGCATGAGATCTAACTTAGGATTGAATTACGATGGCCTGCAATGGAAAGTCGGTTCAGGGAACGATATCAGGACCTGCCAGGTTGTCGCATCCCACAATGCCCACCGAAACTCCCTCCACACCATACGGTCGACAATCTCATAGACACGAGCACAAGGCAATGGAAGGAACAGTACATCCATTAACTGTTTGCGCCTAAAATCACAAACGAAATCATGAGTATTCCATCGGTCTAATAAACAGAAACGATACCCTAATAAACAGAAACGAATCCATCCTCCATTGCTTGGTCACATCCTCGAAGGCAGCCCAAGTGTGGCAGGTCAGTCCATCGAAATTGAGATTACCGTTGAATATGCAATCAAGAACAAACTCGCAATATTTAAAAATGAACAGCATATAAGGATTTATGAACTATTCGATTGATTAAAAAAAAATTCGTCATTTTCTTTTTAAGAAACAATGCTTAGATATTTGTCATCTTATATAGTCTATGGCGGACCCGAAATCACCGAATTCACCATTGGGAAGTCATGTCTCCATATTCTCTGATGAGTACAGCTCTGATGTCGGTGAGAGAGTTTTTCAAAGGCTGTTCAAGGTTGGGTGAAGTTAGAATGGGCTCAATGGAAGTGAGAAGAGAGGGTTCGGCAGCCCCACCATCGGGTTAAGACAAGATCAAAGTAGATGTTGCAATGAATCAACAAGGTTTTGTTGGTGTGGGGATTATACTTCGAGATTCAGGTGGTGAACTATACAGAGCAGGTGGGCAATTTTTTCCGAGCATCATGTCAGTTGTCATCGGAGAAGCATTGGCATTGCGGTGTGGTATCTAGTTTACTAGGGAGCTACACCTCCAACACGTGCTATAGAGGAGGACTGTCAACAGAACTATGAACCCGATCTACCCGAAGAAGCCGGTGGTGTGATACAGGACTGTTCAACACTTATGAGTTATTCTTTTAGTTTTAATTGTTTTTTGATATAATAATCCGGGTTATGTCATGATAAATTATGTCTTTGAGTGTCAACTCTGAATTAGTTATGATCACTTATAATCTTGACCAGAATAATAAAAACCAGTGTTCTAGAACAATTTCAAAAATTTTAAAAACTAAATAAATGAATAATCAAATGTATGTTCATGTATGTTCACCAAATCACTCTGAATAAATCAATACCTTTTCACCCAAAAAAAAACACACGCTTTAGATCAAAAATCAGTCAAAGACAAGGACAAAGAAATCCCAAAACACCCCAAATATCTCTCCCGTGACTAGTAGCTTCTCCCCTCTCCACCTATCAACCATTCCACCTCTCCACGCCACCCCAACAATGGCGGAATCCGACACAGACTCATCACCCCACCAAATCCTAATCGTCCTCGATCTCCTCAAACAAGCATCCCATTCCCTCCACTCGAACCCAACCACAAACCCAAACTCCATCATCTCCGCCCTCCTCTCCCTCTCCACCCTCCTCTCCAACGATCACTCACACTCCACCCTCTCATCGCTTCTCAAATCCCTCAATCAAGTCTCTTCCAAATCGGATTCATCGTCGAGTTTCGGATTCGGCCTCCGTGGGAGGAGGAGGAGATTGTTGGAGATATCAAATTTGGCTGCGAGGATCGAAGCCGAGCTGCAATCTTGGATCGATCGCCACTCCCTCGATGCCCTCGTCAAATCCCTTCATGGGTTTGGGCAGAAATCGAAGGACTCGGGCGACTCGGTTGCTGACTCGGCGGTCGACTCGGTTGTTGGTGACTCGGGCGAGTTGACTCTGTTGATGACTCGGTTGAGGAAGCGAGTCGACTCGGGAGGGTTCAGCCGGGAGCTGCAGGACGCGATGCTGAGGTCCCGAGTGTTACGAGAACTGGAGACAGTTTTGTGTGATGGCGATCGCGACGTAGGGTTACGAGAGCAGTGCGGTCTCTTGATCGAATCCTTGGTTCGGTTTAATAAGAACGTGTTTGTCGCGGAGGTGAGGATGGGGAAGACGACGAAGGCGTTGATCGAGTTGAACACGACCGAGTCGCTGAGGATCGTGTGTTCCTTGATCAGGCTGATCAAGAGTCCGTTTGTTGACGAGATCGAAGCGAATAACGGGATTGAGATTATGATCGACTTGTTAGGTTCGAAGAGGATCGAGATTAGGGTCTCCGCGATGGAATGTGTGTTCGAGATAGGGTAT
Source organism: Drosera capensis (assembly GCA_001925005.1). Classification (NCBI taxonomy): domain Eukaryota; kingdom Viridiplantae; phylum Streptophyta; class Magnoliopsida; order Caryophyllales; family Droseraceae; genus Drosera; species Drosera capensis. The sequence goes on along the minus strand of LIEC01012548.1, from coordinate 148,193 downwards.
TTTGGACGAAAGGAGGCGATCGAGGCGATGATGGGGGAAGGGCTCGTCGAGAAGCTCGTCGAGCTGCAGAGGGGTGAGCTCGGCGGGGTTCTGATCGAAATGGGGAGGTGTGGTGAAGGCGAAGGCGAAGGAGATGTCAATGTGGTTGTTATGAGCAGGGAGGAGTACTTGAAGGGGCGGCCGTTTGCTAGCTGTGTGGCAAGGTTCGCGGTCATGTTGGAGGTCGGAGAAGGGTTGAGGCAGCGGGAGAAGCGGGCGTTCAAGCTCGAGATGTTGAAGAGGGTTAGGGAGGCTTCTGTTTCGGATGCTGAGGCCGCTACTATTGTTGCCGAGGTCCTCTGGGGTTCGTATCCCTGATCCGTTAATCACGATCCCTGATGAAGCATTTCATCGTGCCATATGGGATCTGCTACATCGATATAACAATCCGTTAATCACGATCATCATCAAGCATTTCGTCGTGACATATTGAATCAATTACATGGACATGACAACCTCGTGTTACTTCTGTCGTGCAAACGTGATATGGATACGGCGGAGTCGTAGTGTATATTGTGCATGTTGTGAGGTATGTTCATGTTGTAGGGAGTTGTTTCGGACATGTGAGATTTTGTTGACAAGGAGACGGAGAAGAAGGGCACAAATTTGTTCATGCTATTTCGTTAATTCTTTTGTCCGCCTGTCATCTTGTTGCAGAATACAACTACTTTTTAAAAATTTATTATGAAATATGAATGATTATGTTAAATATATATTTCAATGATCAGACATGATTTAATATGAAAACGAAATTTATATTAATATATGTATAATAATATAATATATATATTGTATTTTTTTGGAATTGAGGGAATATTACTCTTACAATTCACTTTATATATGTTAAAAGATACTATTGATATTTAATTAAGTCGGTTTTCAATCACACAGAAACATTAAGTATTCTGTAATTCTATATCTTTTTAGTGTTAGACTAATGGAATAAACTTTTAACAACAATTGAATAACATATACTAGTAAAAGATACTCCTTTCGTCTTATATAAATTACGATGATATATATTTCGAGGTCTAATTTAGTACGATCAAAGTCGTTTTTATAAAATTATTATGAAATACTAATGATTGATTAAATTGTCAACTTTAATCCTGAATCAATTTAAGAATTTTCGAAATACATGCAATCCTTATTTAAATGGGACGGAGGGAACATAAAGAGGCATTACAAATTAAATATAAAATCATAAATATAAGATGATATAATTAATATATGATCAATCAAATTTGATATCAAACAATATCAAATTTTGATATAAAAAAATTTGAATGTAACTTTATATATTTAAGTAATATTTAAATAGATGTGAAACTACTCCAGAATTGTAAAAACATGGTTAAGGAATTCGTCAGTCGCTTACAAGCTCAAGAAGGGCAATTTTCTTACGAGTTCTTTGTCGGTTGTTTTTTTTAATACAGTATATATTGTGTAGTGGTTAACCTACAGGACTCCAAATACGGGTGATGACCGTGGGAGAGGCTGCTTGGTCGACGAGGGAGAAAGATGCCCACATAGTTTAGTAGGTGACTTGGATAGGATATTTTGAGAAGAAGATTAGTAGTAGAGAAGTATTGCTACTTGCTTTTGTCGTTGCTTCCAGGTAATGGACTTGTGAGAAAACATTGACTTGATTTTTCGGGCATTTTTCAGAGTTCTTAACAAGAGTTTGAAATTAACACCAGCACAGGTTAAACATGGCCTCACTCACGGCACTATCAGAATACGAAATCATTGTTCATATGTTGCTGGAATCAGTCAATATACGTCTCAGCCATCGGTGAGAACATCAAGATTCAGATCCAGATCCACGCCAAGGCGATACTTTTTATCTGATTTATGTTGATCACGTCGGAATAGTATGTGTTACATGGTTCAAGTCGGTGCATATCCCAAAGATCAACAACTGACATATTCCACAACACTAATAATAGAACGCATTGGGAGGACGAAGAAACCCTGTCCAACTAGAATTCTTCAAATTGAGAAAATGGGCGACTTCACATTTCTCAGGAACTGCTACATTCTGAATTCTATACACTGTATCACGAAACATATTTGTTCTTCGTACAGAATCTGCCAACAACAAAATTGGAGAAACGCATTACAATCTCCATGCTCAAACCACTCTCTCTCTCTTCCGACAAAGCGCTCTAACAACGGAGAACAATGCAAAGAAGCCTAGTTCGATATGCTCGGAACTACTTGCCTTGATACAAAGCTTTCCCATTTTCCGGCTATTCAGATTCGCATTAACGGATAGTTTCAAGCCCCGTCTTGGCCGGAAATCAACCTGAAAGCTTCCACCTAAGACCATGTCGTTGTCATAAGAGAGCACATTCAGCATCAAGCTGGCCTTATCGTCCCTCACAGGGTGCTCCTTTCCTCTCAAAGTGGCTTCGATGCTCCCACCATAGGCTGCTCGGTCAAAACCGCCCATCCTACCGGCATTCACGACAAGCTTCATCCTTTTTCCGATATAAACGGTGTCTTCAAGCTTAGCGCCTATGTAATATTTATTCTGAAATGAGGTCACCGAAACGCCATAACCAGGGACGTTATTCTTCATGTTCTTCAATTTTGCATCGCTGTGAGCGGTGCAGATCAGGTCCTTGCCACTAGATTGAACATCGAACCATACAGCATACGTGCACAACCCAGGAGACGAATAAGCTGCAGAGCACTCGGATTGAATGTTGAAATCCTGCTTGTCCTTACTCATCTGCCCTGAAAAAGAGGCGGTCACGTTCTTTTTCACTTTGACCGTGGCCTCCAAGTTTACTCCATCAAAACCTACATCATGATCCCACCCCTGTGGGTCGTATACGGGTCTCCATAGCAAACGGTCACTTGTGACGAGACCTTGATATCTGTGTGCTAAATAACCCGAGTCGAAACTTGGAGGGAGGGCTATCTCAGGCAATGGATAAGCTTCTGGTGAGAAGTCTGCTTCCTCAGAGTGCCCGTCATCGAGCACACCCGCATGTTCCAACACTCGAGTTTCCCTCCTCCTGCGCAACTCTTCCTTCAACTGTTTCTTCAGGAAGAGTGTTTCTCGGTAATCCAACTCGGCAAGGTAATCCATTTTATGAAACTCACTCAGCTTCTCAAACTCGGCCTTCTTCAGAATACGAATCGGAGGCAACTTGTCATATTCGTCCTCTTCTCCAGTGTCCGGCAAAAAGTACTCCTCGTCCTCTTCATTGGCACCATTTGCACTCATTACTGAGCTTTGTTTAAGAAGTGAAGAAAGCAGATGAGGAACAGAAGGCAACCGGCTAACACTAGACGGCCCAAGTTCGATACTCTTCTCAAGTCTCAGAAAAGAATTGGCATCGACCAGAACCTTGGCGCATACACATAGTAACATGAACTGCGATTTCCAGGCATCCCCATTTGGAAGAATTTTCTCGCCCTTGACGTTAGTCCTACAGAAGGGGTGATTTTCCACCAGAACTACGGGATTCTCGAGCTTCGTGTCAGATACAGACTGATGTATGTAATGTTGTAAAAGATCTGTGCATCGATTAGCATAAGAATCAAAGTTAACAGGAAATCCACCAGTTCCCTCGGGCAAAGCAGAGGCGGCATGGGTCATGACGAGGATGGTGTTGAACCATATAGCAGAACCAAAAACTTCAGATATAAGTTTCAAAAGTGGGATGTCACTGTAACCGAGATTGATGTCATCAAGGCGCTCGAAATATAAAACAATGTCTGGCTGAGATCTCCTGACATATCTCTTAACAGAGTGCATGATCTTTCTATTCCTTCTCATGCTGTTGGCTGAGTTGGGGATTAAACCAGGGGTGTCAATGAAGGTGATCTTGATCCCATTGACGGTCCCAATGACCTCTTCGATGCGATCTGTGGCAGGTTCAAAGGCATCTGTAGCTGCTTTAGTCTGGTTAAAAATTGAATTTATCGTCGCACTTTTTCCCACTCCTGTTTTCCCCAAGACAAGTATCTTTAACCGGAAATCAAGCTCCAAGTCACCAGCTGATTCTTCCCCTGCTGCTACTGCTCTAGCTTTAAGGCTCTTCAAATTAATTCTTTTCAAATCGGAGTTGCCTGCACTTATCAAAGTTGCCAAGTGTATCCGATACAACACCTTTGCCACTATGGGATCTTGAGTTGAAAGCTGAAGACGGAGCAATAGGCGGAAAAACTTGATCTGAAGAGCCTCGATCCTCGACAGTGTATCCATTTTCTTACTCTCAGCATAGCCATGAACACTAGAAGAACCATCATTTTGAACATGTGATGGACATGGGAGAGAATCGTCTTGGTTTGCAGCCACCACAGGTTCTTGTGATGCTACTGTGGTTGTACTATGAACTGAGCTCGAATCTGATGGACAACATTAAGAAACCTCCATTAGAAGATGATGCCGTTAGGAAGGCTTCATCATCACTGTGATTAGAACCGAAGAACAAAACAAAAAGAGCTGCAACATAAGTGTAATCAGGGCGTGTCATTTTGACAACAAATATCAACAGATGTCACTTGAATATAACGCAATAGCCAAGTATATGTCAGGTAGATGAAGTTCATTCTCCAAAACTAAGATGGTTCTTTTTACACAAGTTCATCATTTTGAAAGCTACAGCCTGAAAATAACCTATCAAGGGAGAAAATATATCTAAATACAAGCGCAATACAAGAAAAAAATAACCTGAAAACAACCTCATTTAACATGACCAAGTCATTCAAAATAAAAGTTCGCAGACACATTACATTATATCTCAAGGCACACCTTCTATCAATAAGGCTTTCCAATCAGTACTCTTGGACAAGCCTCTTAAATTATCATGTTGTAGATAACACAAATCAAGGCTTAAGATATCTAAAGTCACTCATCTTCGTTGGGGAAGTACAGAACATTTCTCCATCAAGCATGACCGCGGATGCCCTTTTGAGCTGAATGCCATAACGGCAATTCAAAGTAAATAAAGATACAAACCAAGTAATAGGTCTGATGTCCCACGCTCACACTATGGTCTCCAAGGCCGCAAACCTTTTACACAAGAATACCCTAAACATCAATAGACGGATACTCTGCAAACTTGGACCTATGACCATTGCGTGTCTTAAGTCTACAATTGACATGAACTTGGAATCCAAGGTGGACACATGAAGAAAATCACTTCTTTCAGCAAATGACGATATGGATTCGGATAATACATTTTGATCATCACTCTACAAATCAAGCAAGCATTGGAAAGGACCAACATACACAAGCATCCGTGGTTCACTACAAGCTAGCAGGCAAAATCGCTTAGCATTTCAGTCTACTCCGATTAACCTCTCAAAAAGACTATCCAACACAGGCATCCGAAAAGGGCAACCATAAACCGACTCTATCATTCTAGACTTCTAGCCATGTATCCTGCAATCCATACTTGAAATGTCCATCCATTTATCATGATAACGAATCAATGCCATTTTTTGGGCAACTAACAATATACCACCAAGCATATCATTTCACAAAGTACCTGAACTAGCAGGTTCCTCATCCCGACCAGCGCCGCCGCCCAAGAAACCACCACCACTGCTCGACAATGGCCTTGACAACATCAGCCAATTCGTTAGCATCTGAGGCAATCCCCAATCTCTAATGCTTTGCATCTTCACACTGAAAAATCACCCACAACACACAAAAGCAAACTCATAAACAAGCAACCACAATGCGATGAATATAACAGCAAACACAGCAACAGATTCAAGAAACTCAATCAAAAGATGAAATCACTGCAAAATATAACTGCAACCCAGACGCAATTATCGACCCAGAAACACGCGAATCAAAGAAAACGAAGAAACAATACCTGCTCAAAGTCCACTCCAACGTTTACCCACAAGAGGAAATCGATTTTGAATACCAAAATCTCCCAATTGAGAACCCAAAATGAACAATTGAAGTCGACCCAGAAATTATCGAACCCTCAATTGAACAGATGCTTGTTTGATTGGCCTAGACAAGACAGAATTTGGATTCTGGTTAGGAACCCTAGATTGAGTTTTGGATTTGGTTTGTTTGATTGATTGAGGGAAGGATAGATGACGATAAATGTTGGAAACATGTGGTGTGTTGTTAGCGCATTCGCATCATATATTTTAAAATTTATTCACATAATTTTTCAACCTATGTCACGTAATAAACAAAACGGAAAAATACATGTGTTATACACGATAGGTAGTGCGGTGTTTTAAAATTCATCTTAGTCGAGTTTTTTTATAAATAAAAAATTACTTGAATCATATACATTTATTTTCCAACATCAATTTTATAGCAAAATCATGAAATAAATAAATTATTTTCTTTATATTATAAAAAATGAATCATTTTGACTTTTAACATTATTTATCACGAATGATTTCATTTTACCACCAAACAATACAAACATAAATGTTTTTTGAAAGGTTAAAAGTGCACAACATGTTGCATCATGTGTTTTTTTTTAAATCCTTAAAAAAATGACAAAATCCATCTACAACAACCCCGATCAAAATTCAAATAATATATACATATAATAAAAAATGGAAAATATATGACTGATTTATATCATAAAAAGAAATTATTTTTGAAAAGATTCTATTTTATGAAATCATTGTTATAAAATCTTTTTTTATAATATAAATCAATCCAACAAACTTATTTATCAAGAAATCATTTCTAATGTTTTAATTACCATTTAGTTTGATTTTATCCTTTAAGATTTTCAAGATTGACACATAATTTTTTATTGATTTAAAAAACGGATAGAGTGATGTCCAATGTTTTTAAATCGGAAAAAGATTACTGCTGTGGGTAACAAGAAATATCATGTTGCGTAGCTTTATCCATTATACATTCTTTTCATTTTTTTTTTCAAATAGGTAAAGTGTTAAAACGGAGCTCGAAGTAATTATCAAATTGTTACTGAAATCGATAATCGAAACTGACCAAATTGATTATTAAATGGTTTGATTTTTGTGTTACAAAATGAAATTGATTATTTGATAGGGAGAAAAATCGAATCAAACAACACAATATATTATTTTAAACCTAAGATGGCCTAATATATTTAGTATTATGGATATTGTCCTTGTCTCTTTTGTTAGAAATGAAAATATAAACCTTCAATCATATTTTCTTTTTATTTTGGTTGAATTTTTTTTTTGTTAGTAACAATATCATTTTTTCATATACTTTCAGTATAATTTATGTAATTATATTTTTAACTAAATATATCTAATTTATTTTTTCAAATATGTGTGGTAAAAATCTATTGAGTATTTTTAATTATCATCACCAAATGTTTAAGACGAATCCGTAAGAAATCCTTAAAAAATTATATAAACAAAACCGTTTAAAAATTGGGTTTTTGCTTTTGAAATTCAAATCGATAAATCAGTTTGTTCGGTTTTGATTTTGGTTTATAAAAAATGAACGGATAAAAAATCAAACCGTTTAACCAAATCGACCTGATTAACACCCTTAATTTTAGAAATCATTTGTTGTGTTTTTCTTATTCAATTGAAGTATTTCATTCTTGACGGATGACTAACGAGAGAATTTCGGATAGCTATCCTATGCAATTTTAATTATACAAAAATATCACACTATTAGTTTATTCAAGTTAGGTACTTCGTAATCAATTAGAAGATCCTTTCTCCAAATATAAATATTTAATCCAAAACTTTATTTTCTAAAATCAAATATTTTTAAATCCGACGACGACAACGACGAATCCACAACCGAACGACAACGATGAACTACTAACGACGAGGACGAATTGTCAACAACGATGACCAGACGAAGAACTAAAAACGATGGCAAACTGACAATGAAGATGATCAGAAGACGAACCGGCATCGCCGCCAACAATGAAGTAAAGATAAGGACGAGGACGACGAACTAATTTGTGATTTGATCAAAAAAATTAGAATGATAAAGATTTTTTTGATCCAAAATGATGAATAGTCGTTTGAGGAAGAAAAGAATGTTTAAAATAGAAGAAAAAAATAGTTGAATGTTATTTTGAATAGATCATGCTAGAAAAACTTCCCAAAACTCGAGATTTATTTTCAAAATAAAAAGGAAAGAAATAAAATCAAATTTTCACGAATGACACAAAAATAATGTTTTTTATAGGAATCTGAAAAAAATAATAAAAGATACTTTAGAGAAAAAAAGATGGGATAGTACTTCGTGGTAATTAATTTGGATAGGTAATACTTCTAATTAATTTTAATGATTAATTGGTAAATAAGATAATGGGATATAATCAACTGATAAATATTATAATTTTTTATGACTAATATGTAATTTTCTCAAAAAATAATTACTCCCTCTACCAAAAAAAATTGAAACAATTTTTTAATTTGGATATCCCATTTTAATTATAATCATATGCAATATGAAAATTTTTTGGGATAAAATGATCCATTTATCCTTACCTCCTTCCTATTTTTGGACTCCACCACTTATCCTATGTCCCAAACTAGTTAATGGAGGTTTTATAATATTAGAGACAAAAATGTGATTTTTTTAATTTACGTGCTAATTTTTTATGTTTCATTTAATGTGAACGGAGAGAGTATGTCATTTTTTAAGTGCGTTAAATCTTTATTCCATAAAACAAAACCGATACAATGTTATCTTACATCCCATATCACCATCAACCATCTCTATAACCATTGAGAACAACAACTACTCGAAAACTAAATCAAAGAATACAGCTATATCAGCAATTCAACCAAAAAGAAAAAGAAAAAAGATAGCTATAGCAGCTACTTCATATTTCTCTCTTCCTGGATTGCCTTTCCCTCTCTTCCTTATCACTCCAGCTACTATCTTCCATACAAGATCTTCTGGAGACTGCATTACCTTACAAAATAACCTTCTATTTCTTTCCATCCAGAGTTCATAGATCACAAATACCATCAGACTTCTCCTCTTCTTAGCTAACTCAGTTTTTCCTTTGGACACCTTCAGAAACCGCGCTATCCAACTATTCCAACCATCTAGCCTAGGAGGCTGTTACTTCAGAATTTGCCAAATAACAGCATACACCTCCTGTGCATAAGGACATTTGAACTACAAATGATCTCTATCTTCGCTGGCATTACTGCATATTTCAAAGCTAATTTCAAAGATCATCTTCATATTGAACAGCCTTTATTTCGTCCTCAATCTGTCAAGTGCTGTCAACCATAGAACAAAACCATGGCAAGGGAGAACATCTATATTCTAGCAAACTTTATGCTCCCCTTCATCCCATATTAATCGTAACATTTTCTTTTTTTAGTCCAAAAAAAAATTATAATATTTTCTTTTGGTAACCTTTTAACATAAAAAAAATATCAAATCAATCTCATCTATTATAATATATCCATTATTTTCTCTCAGTAAATCCCACTATCATCAAAAATATTCTTTCTTTATCAAAATCCATACAAATTCAATATTCGCATCAATTCCCATATCGGGTCACAACATCACAATAAATATGAGATGGAGAGAGTATCAAGGAACTTTTGGCTTTTCCCCTTTCAAGGCTTGATACCCACTTCTGACCGTGTAATCTCCATTTGATACAAGAGGCCACCATAACCTGTCATTCCTGATGGATACTTGACACTGCTGTTTATCCCTAACCACCAACAACTCCTTCCAAATCCATGATGATCCAGCACTACTAGCCATATTCCAGATATCCTCACGCTTCAAATAGTAGGCATAAATCCATTTAATCCATAATCTCTCTTTATTTCGAGCAATATCCCAAATAACCTTGAAAAGGAGAGCTAAGTTCCAAGATCTGAAATGCATCAAACCCAAACCTCCAGCACTTTAAGGGATTACAGACCATATCCCAAGACACCAAGACTCTTCTTCGGTTCAGTGACACCCCACTCCACAAATAGACACGACAAATTGCCTCCAATTCATCCATACCGCAATAGGGTGTGAGGAAAATTTGACACCAATGAAGGTGCACAGTTGAAAGTACAACTTTAATTAGTTGCATTCTTCCTACATAGGAGAGGAGCCTTGCAGACCAACGAGTTATACTTGCTGTCATCTTTTTGATAAGAGGAGTATAATGATGCACATTAAGTTTTTTAGAGGTCAAGGACACCCCTAAATACTTAATAGAAAGGACTCTTACTTCCATGCCAATTATATCAGCAAGCCTTTTTCTTTCCTCTAAGGCAACACCACCAAAAACATGACACTCTTCCTAGCATTCATCTCCAGATTCTATGCTTCAGCAAAATGAGTCAAACCTACCTTCAGATAACCAATAAAAGTTACACTAGCTCGGCACAACAACATCAAGTTATCAGCAATGATTATATTCACAACCCTTAACTTGCTGTATCTAGGATGAAAACTGAAACTAGAGAGGCTGCTGACATGCTTCATGATTCTTGATAGATACTCCATAACCTAGACAAAGATATATGGAGACATCGGATCATCTTGTCTTGCTCCTCGTCTTCCTTGAAAAAAACCACAGACCTCTCCATTTATATTCAATGTATACCAAACTGAAGTGATACTCGTAAAAACCCAAGACTTGAACACCAAAGAAAATCTCAGTTTAGTCAATATTTCATCACTAAAGTCCCAATAGACCATATCATATCCTTTTTGTATATCAATCTTGGAAAGACATCTAGGAGTCACCCCTTTCCTATCATAGCCATATAAAAGATCCTGACGCATCATAACATTACCTATAACGAATTTTTCTGGCACAACAGCAATTTGGGACCAATCCACCTTTGTCAATATCAACGCTAGGGTCTTGGAGTCTCACATTCCTTGGAGTAATGAGGCTTAGGATTAGGCTTCTTCTACGCTTGTTTTTAACCAAGTTATGGAAGTACTTGGTCTTTCTATCAGATAGTTTAATCCACCGATCCTTAGCCAACTGTTTAAAGAACAGTGCTTCAGCTGCCAAAAGTTTTATATACTCTTCAGTGCATAATCAGCTGCTTTTTTCTTTTCATTCGAATACTCGTTCCTCAACTCTTCTTTGCACCTAACGAGCTCTTGTTCTGCTTCCTTATGAAGATTTATCAATTAACTCTTGAGAGATTTTAACTTCTGAACTATGCAGTACATCCTATTGTCATCAACCTGATATTCCCATGCTTTCCTCACCAACAACTTGAAATTTGGATATTGAATCCACAGATTCAAGAATTTAAAAGAAAACCTCACAGTAGGACTCCTTCCTACTATGGAAGAATCATTATTCAACCTCACAGCTGCCCCCAACTACTTCGATGCCAGTTGCTTTTCAAGTTTATTCAAGTCCCTTATATTTGAAATTCGAATCATTTGATAACCAAGGCCCTAAAGGAGCCATAATGTCGTCCACATGCTACTGCACAAATTACTCAGTTGCATTTCTTCTTCCTACATCACCATCCAGTCTATTTCCTGTAGTCAAGACCTCATACCTGCTAGGAGATCCCACCACAACTGATTGTATAGTCTTCATACTTACAGCCTTGTTAGCAACTGAGATCCATGGTCCCTCACCCTCAGCATTTACATCTGCACTCTGCTTCAAATGAACAATTTGTTCCTGATTCTGCTTAGGACTCCACACCTTGTTATTCCCATCTTTAGACTAACAGTGCAGTTTTATGTCCCCATTTTTTGCAATTCGAGCAACACTTAGGCACCCATTCAAACACCACATCCTGTTCCTTCCTTATACCCTCAGGCGTAATGAAGCTAAAATGCTCCACCAAATCAAGTTGAGTGTTAACGTCAACCAGGATTCTTGGATAGGAAATCGGTTCCTTCTTCGTTGTAATAGCCTGCATCGTGTAACTATATTTTAGGCATCATCACATCTCTCCATTGCAGCTGAATGTATCGCTTCATAGCAGTATACAACAAGGAGTCACCCAGAACGTAACCAATAAGGGAATTCTTCCAGTATACATACTCAGAGTGAACGTCCTCTGTAGTCAGTTTGATATCATCATTCCTTCTTTGAATATTAGACAACTGCAGTCCATTTTTTAACATTCTGTTACCAGTAATCGAAACAACAAGTGATTTATCTTGTCCTCAAAGTACATCAGCATATGGCATAGACTCCTCTTCTACTCGATCAGCCCAACTGCAACCATTCTCCATCAAACCCTTTTCAATTCCATTCAACAACTTCGCATCACATACATCACCAACTCGTAGACTCGAACCCTCTCCCGACTTCTTCGTCATCAAACCCAAACTAGCCTCCATTACACCAGGCTTGTGAATCTCTAGGGTTTTCTCATTCGAAACCATCCCCTTCATCGTTATACTCTCCTCCTCCACACTGTTTTCTTCATCAGTCTAGATACCGATACTCACCTTCACTTACTTAAGACGATCTTTTTTTGCCACTCCGTGGACTGGTGCCGTCGAGAATCTTCCTCGTCAGCTTGAGCAATCGTTCACAGTCTCTTTTATAGGACGAAGGGAATATATAAAATTTGTAATCATGAATATTTATACAATAAATGATCAAGAACTACATGTTTTGAAAAAAAAATAAAATAAAAATAACTACACATTGGATTAGAATTCCCAAGAACTACAATTTCAAATATGCACCCAACTAATCGTCTTCTCCCTCCCCAGATCTCCCTCTTGCTCTACTCTTCCACCTCCCCCGACATAGTCGTCGCCGTCGTTCTCCGATCTCACATCTAGGCCGTCGCTAAAACCCTAATCCGTTTCCGTTGTCGCAGAGCAAGACGTGAAGGTGAACTAACGAACTCCTACGGTTTTGTTTTGTCTTTTCGAATCCCCTTCGGTTTCGTCGTCGTTGAAGGAGTTAATTCTTGCTTGAAAACCACGATGATGTTGTAGGTTGCGAGACTTCAGCAAATAATTGGTTTAGTTTGTTCCGATGATAATGATTCTCGACGTGATGGGACTCTTCGCATTTGGAATCTGCTTGTTGTTGGTTTGGTTTGTTCCGATTTTTTTGAACGAGGAAATCAATATATATTATATAAAAATCATTGCATTGAATAAAATATATGTATATTATTTTAGATGATTTTTATTGTGTAATTTATAAATTTTTAATAAAAAAATTAATATATATTATGTGAAACGTATTGAATAAAATATAAGTATATTTGATGTTTTAATTAAATTTTTTATTTTAAAATAAAACATTTGAATAAATTGTATGATTTTTATATTAAGATATTTTGTTTCTTTTTCATAATAAAACGTTTGAATAAATTATATGTTTTTTTGAATTTTTTTTGTATGCATTTTTTTTTCAGTTTTATAATTTTGGATAATTCTTTTTTTATAACATCTTGAGTATTTAATTATATTTTTGAGCACCAACTATTTCACCGAAAATCCTTTCATAAAAGGAAAAAAAACTATTTGCCCGTAAACAAATCAGCCTTTTTTGGCATAAACCCTCGCCAGTCTCCGCTCTCACTCACACCGCAATCGCAAAACCCCTGACAACACTCCCACGCTAGCGACGAAAACTGCCACGACGACGAAGGCGGCGGAGGCGGCGAAGAGTGGAGGCAGCGTTCTCATTCCTGGTAACCTAATCTCTCTCTGAACAATAGAACTTCGTTTCCTTAGTCCCCTCATTTGATTCCAACTTCTCTGGTTTGGTTTTGATTGCTATTGTTCGATTCGAGTTCCACTTTGAGTCACTGATTTCGGAGCTCGAAATTCGAAACACTTTGCTTCATTATGGATTAGATTAGTAGTGTGTTGTATTAAATGCATCGAATCAAAACTTATTTGCAAGGTTAAGTTGATTAGGGGTTTTGTGACAATCAATCAACAAAATGTGGAACTGTTGCGGCCCAATTTGGCATGGCTTCTGATTTTGGATTCTCTGGTTAAAGAATCCACACTATTTGATAATGCCTAGTGTTTTCCAAAATGAAGAATTAAAAGCAGAAAATGAAGTCCTGAAAAAGTGGATTTCATTTTCTGATTCCTGATTTCTTATGACAAAAAATTTCAGACTCATTTCATTCAATAATCATTTTATTTGATTTGATGTTTTTGTTTTGGATTCTGATTTTTCGATTCTATTATTGTTAATGGATTCCACTACTTTGACTCTTAAACTTATTACAATAGGTTGGGATCCCACCTTTGAAATAGTGCTTTGGTTCTCTCAATCCAGCTTATAGAGTTTTAAAGTTCCTTGTGCATTATCTTGAGCAGTCAAACCAAACCAAACCAAACCCAATTAAAATGATCACATTAAATAAAAAAAAATGATTATTTGAAAGAGGAGGTCTTAAATATTATGTACAAAGAAATCAGGAATCAAGAAATGAAATTGACGACAGGCCATCTCCACTCTTCAAGCATTCGTATGGCCTAAGAAAGTCAAGACCGAATAAATGATTTGCTAGATTTTGCATGCTCGAGGATGTAGATGTGGGATTGAAGATTTAGGCGTGATCTTTGTTCAGGATTGTATCTTTTATTATTATTTTTTTTATCTTTCCTTGTTGCTTTATTGGTCAAGCACTATATATACCATGCTTAGGTATTGTATCAAAACAAACTTGAATGAATAAAAACATTGTATTGATTTTGCTCTCAAATTTTTCCTTCCATATCTAATCTATCTTAATCCCCCTTCTCTTCCCTTGTTCTACATCAAAAATCTATCATTTCTGGATTTCAGTTTTCTATTTTTGATTTTTCATTTAAAAAGAAAACTGAAAATCATATCAAATAGTTTGGATTTGTTAGCGAGAGAATCCAAAACAGAAGTCCAGAATCAAAAGTCATACCAAACAACAAGACTTTTCTAAATGATTCAACACAACAGATGCATTATTCTGGTTGCCATCAAATACTCTTAGTTTTAACCTTCTGGCACATACTATACATCTTGAGATATAGGAGGAGTACTGATGGGGATTATTTTTACATAAATTTAAGCATCTTTTACTTAGCATTTATGATGAAAAATATATTAATTATGGTTATTTTTACATTCTCAGGATCAAGTTGTTGAAAGCGAAGTCACAAAACAACCAATGATCTCGATCGAGTGAAGCGAACAAGTGGCGTATTAGCTAAATTGGTTGGCGTCTTATTGTAGGTTCAAGATTTTCACGGACCAACATCATACAATTTATTTCAAGAACATTTAGACATCATCTTACAATCAAATCCCTATTCACCAAGGAATAAGATCAGATATAGAGGACCTAAGATCAGTATAACTGGTGGCATGACATATTTTTCCACCAGACCCTCTTCATATTGTGTTGCAAGGAACGAGACCATAAGACTAATTATCCCACTGATGAGCGTAAGAGTCACAACCACTATGAGCAACAGAGCAAGTAAGTACTTTCCTGTATGCATTGTTTCCCTCTTCTCGTTTTTTTTTTCTTTTATTGAAATGAGAGAATTAAGGAATTCTAATCACAAGGAAGTTCAATGAAGTTTCTTTCCTTATTTATACCGAATGTAATGACAATCAAGTCTACATAAAATCTATATGTGCACGTCTCATTTATGGCGTTAGATAACATGTTGGTCCCTTAAAATCTTCATAAAATCAAATGAAATCTAAATTCAACAACCAAATCCTTTGACATGACTTATCTATCCAAATATGTCAATCATATCGTGAAGTGTGTCTATAACTTCAAAATTAGAGAGTTCGATTCAGGATTGTCAAAATTTCATCAACCATCTTAGATTTAAAATCTCAATTCAAACATCAAAACCCTTACACTAGACATTAACTCAAAATCTTACATGTAGTTGTGACTATCTTTTTCTGCCTAATGTATGTTTCAAATTCTCAAGAAACCCTCTGATTTAGTGTCAAATTCCTAACCGAGATAACCATGATCGAGAAAGAAATCTAATCACAAGTTAACCGTGGACAATTTCAATGATGTTCAGGATTACAACACTATGAGAAACAAATATCAATAACATCTTCAAGTATCAATACACATCATGAATCAAATTTCTTGACATCTTAATAATGAATTAGGAAACAAGTTTATTCAAAATACATAGAATAAATTGGTAGACTCTCACAGGAAAATCGTTCTCTCAAGTGTTTAGCTCAAGTGTTTTCAGGAAAATGCTTATCTCAAGTTCTAATTATGAACATGCTCTACCATAGGCTTGTTTGCTTACCAAATCTCCACTGCTAGTCAATGTGTATACATAAGTCAAAATGTCTTTTTCTGGATTGCAAAAGAAGAAGAGGATTTTTGAAGAAAAATCAAGAGATATTACAATCTCTTCAGTAGAATACATTGCTTTCACGATTAGTGGGGTAATTATTATACTTCACTTGTTCCTCCATCCTCAAAAATTCGTAATCCTATTTGTCTCTTTCATTTTCCTTAAACCTTTTGCAATCCAGAAATAATGTTTTTTAAAAAAAATCTGAAAAAAATAATAAGAGATACTTTTAGAGAGAAAAAAGGGGATAGTATTTCGTGGTAATTAATTTGGATAGGTGATACTTCTAAGTAATTTTAATGATTAATTGGTAAATAAGATAATGAGATATAATCAATTGATAAATATTATAGTTTTTGATAACTAATATATAATTTTCTCAAAATAATTACTTCCTCTGCAAAAAAAAAAATTGAAACAATTTTTTTAATTTGGATATCCCACTTTAATTATAATCATATCCAATATGAAAATTTTTTGGGATAAAATGATCCATTTATCCTTTACTTCCCTATTTTTGGACTCCACCACTTATCCTGCCCCAAACTAGTTAATGGTGGTTTTATAATGTTAGAGACAAAAATGTGATTTTATTAATTTACGTGCCATTTTTTTTATGTGAACGGAGAGAGTATGTCTTTTTTTAAGCGCGTTAAATCTTTATTCCATAGAACAAGACCGATACAATGTTATGTTACATCCCATATCACCATCAACCATCTCTATAACCATTGAGAACAACAACTACTCGAAAACTAAATCAATGAATACAGCTATATGAGCAATTTAAAAAAAAAAAAAAAAAAAGATAGCTATACCAGCTACTTCATATTTCTCTCTTCCTGGATGTGCCTTTCCCTCTATTCCTTATCACTCCAGCTACTATCTTCCATACAAGATCTTCTGGAGACTGCATTACCTTACAAAATAACCTTCTATTTCTTTCCATCCAGAGTTCATAGATCACAAATACCATCAGACTTCTCCTCTTCTTAACTAACTCGGTTTTTCCTTTGGACACCTTCAGAAACCGCGCTATCCAACTATTCCAACCATCTAGCCTAGGAGGCTGTTACTTCAGAATTTGCCAAATAACAGCATACACCTCCTGTGCATAAGAACATTTGAACCACAAATGATCTCTATCTTCGCTGGCATTACTGCATATTTCAAAGCTAATTTCAAAGATCATCTTCATATTGAACCGCCTTTATTTCGTCCTCAATCTGTCAAGTGCTGCCAACCATAAAACAAAACCATGGCAGGGGAGAACATCTATATTCCAGCAAACTTTATGCTCCCCTCCGTCCCATATTAATCGCAACATTTTTCTTTTTTTTTTTAATCCCAAAAAAAATTATAATCTTTTCTTTTGGTAACCTTTTAACATAAAAAAAAAATACCAAATCAATCTCATCTATTACAATATATCCACTATTTTTTCTCATAAGTGTTATAGTAAACCCCACTATCATCAAAAATATTCTTTCTTCATCAAAATCCACACAAATTCAATATTCGCATCAATTCCCATATCGAGTCACAACATCTCAATAAACATGAGACGGAGGGAGTATCAAGGAACTTTTGGCTTTTCCCCTTTCAAGGCTTGATACCCACTTCTGACCGTGTAATCTCCATTTGATACAAGAGGCCACCATAACCTGTCATTCCTGATGGATACTTGACATTGCTGTTTATCCCTAACCACCAACAACTCCTTCCAAATCCATGATCATCCAGCATTACTAGCCATATTCCAGATATCCTCACGCTTCAAATAGTAGGCATAAATCCATTTAATCCATAATCTCTCTTTATTTCGAGTAATATCCCAAATAACCTTGAAAAAGAGAGCTAAGTTCCAAAATCTGAAATGCATCAAACCCAAACCTCCTGCACTTAATTGATTACAGACCATATCCCAAGACATCAAGACTCTTCTTCGGTTCAGTGACACCCCACTTGCCTCCAATTCATCCATAACCGCAATAGGTATGAGGAAAATTTGACACCAATAAAGGTGCACAATTGAAAGTACAGCTTTAATTAGTTGCTTTCTTCCTGCATAGGACAGGAGCCTTGTAGACCAACGAGTTATACTTGCTGTCATCTTTTCGATAAGAGGAGTATAATGATGCACATTAAGTTTCTGAGAGGCCAAGGGCACCCCTAAATATTTAATGGGAAGGACTCCTACTTCCATGCCAATTATATCAGCGAGCCTTTTCCTTTCCTCTAAGGCAATACCATCAAAAAAACATGATCCTCTTCCTAGCATTCATCTTCAGATTCTATGCTTCAGCAAAATGAGTCAAACCTACCTTCAGATAACCAATAGAAGTTACATCAGCTCGGCACAGCAATATCAAGTTATCAGCAAAGGTTATATTCACAACCCTTAACTTGCTGTATCTAGGATGAAAACTGAAACCAGAGAGGCTGTTGACATGCTTCATGATTCTTGATAGATACTCCATAACCTAGACAAAGATATATGGAGACATCGGATCATCTGGTCTTACTCCTCATCTTCCTTGAAAAAAAACCACAGACATCTCCATTTATATTCAATGTATACCAAATTGAAGTGATACTCGTAAAAACCCAAGACTTGAACATCAAAGAAAATCTCAGTTTAGTCAACATTTCATCAGTAAAGTCCCAATAGACCATATCATATCCTTTTCGTATATCAATCTTTTAAAGACATCTAGGAGTCACCGCTTTCCTATCATAGCCGTATAAAAGCTCCTGACGCATCATAACTATTAAACGGTATAGATATGGGAACATGTGCATAGAACATGTCAACAGAATTCTTACATTAGTTTCCTATTTATAGAACGTATAGTGAAGAATATGTTACATAATATGCTACAACGGTTATATTCTACAATGGTTATATTCTCCACTACAATGGTCATATTTGGCATTATCAATATTATAATATATATTCCAACATTCCCTTTCAAATTCAAGATGATTCTGAAGAGATCAAGTTAAATTTGGATAGAGGATTTGGATTGATTAAAAGCTCGAAGCTTTTGATGGAAAGAGAAAAAGTAGAGTGAAATCAAGATAGTGAACGACAACTTGTCTGGTTTGATCGGCCTCTCTTTCTTCCTTCTCACTTCCCTTCCTCTTTCTTTTCGTTTGATCGACGATGGTTTCAGATCTGGGAACTTCAGATCTAGAGAGATCGGACAAAGCAACAAGATGATGGTGTTTTGAATCCGTGAGATGATGGTCGGGCCGCGGTGAAATCTTCATACAAGAACACGAAACTCTTCATCACTCACCCTCGCCGACCACCACGTACACACAGAACCCGCGACTTCACTGGGCAGCGGACTGCGAAGACTGACGGTTGGTGGCTGTTTGGTGGTGAGGCGGATGACGACGCAGCTGGGGTAGCCGGATTCCGTTTATGGGATCTGGTGTGGGACCTCCGTGATGAGGCAGTGGTGCGAGACGTGGTCAGATCTGTGCGAGATCGGGATGGCTTCGAGGGAGCTCAGAGATTCGCGTCCGGTGTTGGGGCTGGCCGACTTGATGGTGGTTGCCTTGGTGACAGAGATGCGTGGTGGTGAGGCGCCGACAGACGACGGCAATGAAGATGGCGACTGCGATGAGGACTCCGCTGGGCACAATGATGGGCGGTGGGACTCCACTAGGCGCGGTGATGGGACCACCAATTCGTGGTGGTGGCTGCCCTCTTGGAGAAGAGGGGATGGTGGCTGGGGGAAGCGATCTGCCTTGGCAGCGAAGCCAAGGGTTGTTTTGTGGTGGTGTGGGGATTGAATCCCAAAATTGGTAGCTGAATCCAGAATTGAGGATTGAACCCAAAATTGATGGCTGGGGATTGAATCCAGAATAGGTGGTTCTGATACCATGTTAAACGATATAACTAACGAAACATATGTATAAAACATATCAATAGAATTCTTATATTAGTTTCCTATTTATAGAGTGTATAGTGGAGAATATGCTACAACGATTATATTTTACAATGGTTATATTCTCTACTACAACGATCATATTTGACACTATGAATATTATAATATGTATTTCAACAATAAAATTATCTATAACGGATTTTTCTGGCACAACAACACTTTGGGACCAATCCACCTAAAATGGCAATATCACTTTCAATCGTTTGCATAACATCTTTGATATAATCTCATATATCACAGTATAACACGCTATCGGTCTGTAATCTACAGCAGAAGTAGGGTTTCACCTTTGTCTATCACTGTCACACTGACATTTGTGAGCCTAATACCTGTTTTAAAAAAACTAAGGACAACTATGGTTTTATCTTCACGTACCACACCCTAGGAGCTTTTAAAAAAAGCACAAGTGGAACCATCAATCCCAGGGGATTGAATCTAATTATAAACATGTTCTATCATAGGCTTGTTTGCTTATCAAATCTTCACTACTAGTCAATGTGTATATATAAATCAAAAGGCTTTTTTCTGGATTGCAAAAAGTTTGAGGAAAATGAATGATAAACAGGATTATGAATTTTTGAGGATGGAGAAACAAGTGGAGTACAATAATTACCCAACTAATCATGAAATCAATGTATCCTTCAACATACCGAAGAGATTGTAGTATATCTTGATTTTCTTCAACATATACTGGAGAGAACGATTTTTCTGTGAGAGTTTATCAATTTATTCTACTGCATTTTGAATGAACTCGCTTCCTAATTTATTATTAAGATGTCAAGAAATTTGATTCATGATGTGTATTGACACTTGAAAATGTTATTGATATTTGTTTCTCTTAGTGTTGTTATCCTGAACACCATTGAAATTGTCCACGGTTAGCTTGTGATGAGATTTCTTTCTCGATCATAGTTATGTCGGTTGAAAATTTGACACTAAATAAGAGGATTTCTTGAGAATTTGAAACATGCGTTAGGCATAGTCACAACTGCATGTAAGATTTTGAGTTACTCAATGCTTATTGCAAGGGTTTTGATGTTTGAATTGAGATTTCAAGTCTCAGAGGGTTGATGAAATTTTGACAATTCTGAATCGAACTCTCTAATTTTGAAATTATAGACACACTTCACGATGTGATTGACATATTTTGGTGGGCAAGTCATGTCAATGGATTTGGTTGTTGAATTTAGATTTCATTTGATTTTATGAAGATTTTAAGGGTCCAACATGTTATCCAACGCTATAAATGAGATATGCACATATAGATTTTATGTAGATTTGATTGTCATTCCATTCGGTATAAATAAGATAAGAAACTTCTTCCTTGTGATTAAAATTCTCTCATTTCAATAAAAGAAAAAAAAAAGACGAGAAGAGGGAAACAATGCATACAGGAAAATACTTACTTGTTTTGTTGCTCATAGTGGTTGTGACTCTTACGCTTCTCGGTGGGATAATTAGTCTCATGGTCTCGTTCTTTGCAACACGTTATGAAAAAGGTCTGGTGGTAAAATATGTCATGTCACCAGTTATACTGATCTTAGGTCCTTTATGTCTGATCTTATGTCTTGGTGGGTAGGGATTTGATTGTAAGATGATGTCTAAGTGTTCTTGAAATAAATGGTATGATGTTGGTCCGTGAAAATCTTGAACCTATAATAAGGCGCCAACCAATTTAGCTAATACGTCACTTGTTCGCGTCAATTGATCGAGACCAAGTACATGAGCAACAGAACCACGGATAGTATTTTCAAGTTTATCGAAATGCAAAAGATATAAAAGATGATGTAAATGGAGTTTAATAGGGTGGTTTAGATGATTAGGGTTTGTGACAGCTGAGGGATGTGGAAGTGTTTGTGCTAGAAGGTAAAACAGGTACATTTGAAAATACACGATAAGATAACAACTGTTGGAAATACGATGTTTCAATTATAATGGTCAGAGGATAAACAGCATAAAACTGGAAATGGAAAACCTCTCTTTCTTTAGGCTTAACTTAAAATATTCTTAGGGACTTAGATATGCTGCTTTTGTTAATTTGATTGCTCAATTGTAACATTTTTCCTATTCCTTTGAATTTAACCCTCGTCCGCTTTGCTTCCTATCGACTTTATTAGACTTTGAAATCCTCCTGCATTCTCATCTATTTGTGAAGGAAATTCTATGTGCTTGATACAGTCCTGTAATTCTGATGCGATTTCTTATTCAGAATTTTGGCAAAGCCATCCTGTTGGTATTTTTGTTTCTGAGTTTGTATGATTGTAGTTCTGTTTTTGTTTCGCCTCTAAATTCCATCTAGGAAAAAAGGGTATTATGTTGTGTACTATAAGCTTCAAAGTCCTGATGCATCATTTTTACAGTAAATCAAATGATCAGGGGTTGATCTTGGTGTTTGGCAACCCATGTACACAGCAGCTTGTGGGCAGCCGCTGCTATTGTCAAAAGCTACAAGAATACCCCTATTGTGATATCTGATCCAAGATTAGAGCACAGCGGTTGTTGCAGATTGGAGATTCATCTCTGATCTCAGGTGACCTATGGTGAAATCAATTTAAAATCCTTCGGCTGAGTGAGAATCACTTGCTCATTTAGGGAAGTAGCCCAACCACCGCAAGAAAGACGCTCCAACATGTAATTAAAGATGCTCCAGCGTCTAGTTAGTTACTGTGACAAATGCATACGTAAAAGGGAAAAAAAGGCTCGAGACTCAAAACCAAAATTTTCATCATTGATATGCGATGTGAAAAATCACTATAAAGATCACACCTTCGAGCACTGTAATTCCACGAGGATTCACTCCACAATTGGGCATCATAATTATTTGATCGTCCAAAAACGAACCCCAAGTTCAAAGGAGACGAACAAAAGAGACAATAAATTCCAACTAAAGGACTAATTCGCCGAATTCTTGTCCCAAAGAAAAATTTTCAGCTGCCAAAATGATGCCTTGAAAAACCCAGGCTTTTCTTCGCTATTCAGTTGTATACTTCGCTTTCAAAAGATGAACAAAAACAAAGAGCCCATCAGCTGCAAATGTCAACAAAAACGCAAAGCTCTGAATCTTTCATGGCACCGGTATGTGCGAGCTATCTTCCCCTTGCCATCTCCTGGAATCTCGGTCAGCGAAGCCAACTGAAAACAGAAGCACAGCCGGCATAGATGTGATTAGGAAGCTGGCCTTTCACTTGCTTTGTAGTAAAGCATCTTTTGCACATAAAACATCATGTATCCTTGAGACGCCCGCACGATGCTCTCGTTGACTTGAGTGATCCAAGCATCATCACACTTGTACCACTGATTACTCAATCTCAGATACGTCACGTAATGACCTGCATTCAGTTTCCCCGAATGAGTTATGACAGCGAACAGCTCAAACTCCGAGGAGACCTCCTCTTGACCACTTTGTTCGTCCCCGTCAAAAGAGAAAATTCTGTTTCCAAATCTGGCCCTCAAGATGGAGGATGACAAATACGGCGCCATATCCAATGAGAATGGGAACTGCAGATAGCGGTCCACCTTCTTCGACATGTTCCGAGTAGAGGAGTGCTCAAACCTCTTAATATGAAAGCAAGATACCAAGGGCAGCTTTCGTATGGACATCTGTTTGAGAGACTCTTGCCTCACCTGACACTGCTGGCAAAAGAACTTCTGGTCAGTCCCGAGTCTCTCAGGTCGAGTGAACCGATCGAGACATCCCGTGAGCGTGGATGAGCAGCAGGACCGGATGGGATTCACAGGGACTGTTTCACTGTTGCAAACATGATGATTGGGTTTTGTGGAGTTGGTCTTCTCGGCATGATTTGGTTCCAAGTCCAATGAGATGTCTACACAAGGGTCGTATGTCGTGGATGTGAAGCCGCAAGCCATGCACATGACGTCTGATCGTAGTATGCCTGAGAATACTCTATGGGCAATGCAACATTCTCCACTACCTGCAGATATATAAAATGACAGGCAGCGGTCAGATAGCGAAGCAAAGGACTTGAGTATCTTGACAACAACATTCACAAATTTGAATTTTAGACTTGTCCAGAAAGCAACTCTGGACTATTTGAATACAAAGACAAATTTGGACAAGTTACTTGTAAAAGTCAAGCGTCTAGAACAACAACTGAAGAAAAATGAACGAAGTAGAAGAAGCAATGCTCATGCACTACTTAGTACAACCACCAGATTGAAAAAATGGAATACCACTGTAAAAAATTTATTATCTAAAGCTGGCTGATAACCACGGGAAAAAACATTGATCCTAAGCTTTTAGTATGATGAAGGTCTTCATACTTTTAAGATTAAGCTGCCCTTACTTTGACTACGAGAGTTAGCCGATTGTCAAACTAGAGCGAACTCTTTCTCTCAAGCTTCTGATCACCCAAGTTATGGATAAAAACCTAGAGAAAGCAAAAAGGATGAAACTGGCATCAGAATCAAGGTGATGAAAAAAATTTGAAGTTAATCTAGAAGGCAGTATGCAGCGCCATGGGAAGAAAGGTTTATGAGCAATAAATCTCTTCGTTATGTGGTGTGATCATCGGAAGTAAGAAGAAAAAGTATGCCACAAGTAAAGCACTTTATTCTTGGGGAGGGGAAAAACTCAAAAAGTTTTAATTATATAAACTCAAGACTTCAGGAAAACAGATGTTTTTACGATGCCCTCATAAGTTCGGTTTCCATTCTCCAACTCTCGCTCATATATGAGCAAAGAGCACTATTTTCAGTTTCAGAAAAAAAAAAAACCCCCCGAAATAATTGGATCCATCAAGATCTAGTTGATGGTCACGATTGCATCAAATATGTTGGAGAGAAAGAGTAGTTTGAAGCATGCTCAGCCCAACATAGTCCATTTTTCACACATCCAATAGTCTCAACAGCAAGCAGCAAGAACCAATTTGAAGTAAGGAGAGTACAAGGCTAAGGCAGAAAAGAAGAAAGAGAACATCTATGCCCTTATTATGGCAATGAGGAGTTCACTTATGTCCTTCAGTCTTGTTCATACTTCTACAAAAAATTTCTCCCTGATTTAAAAAAATCGAAAGTTCAAAATCCGGATTTCCGTCTTGCTTTTCCCACTTTGAGAGTCTCTTGACTCTTTCCCCCTCACACTGAACTTCATGAAACAGATAGCAGATAATTTCGATGAATATAAGCTTTCATAAA
The DNA here is from genome assembly GCA_001925005.1 of Drosera capensis. NCBI lineage: Eukaryota > Viridiplantae > Streptophyta > Magnoliopsida > Caryophyllales > Droseraceae > Drosera > Drosera capensis. Next base: position 122,798 of record LIEC01012548.1, on the reverse strand, counting down.
CTAGAAAAAACCTTTAATTAACTAAATAATGTGAAAACTGGGAAAATACAGATTATGACCCAAGAGATGTCAATTATAAGCGCATCAAATTGTAGTTCTTTTCATTGCTGCCACCTACTGTTCTGATTAATGTTCTGATGATTAATGTTCTGATCCTCCTATCGTGCTATTGAAAAAGCAACACGATCACAAAGGAAAGCTTCGGATGAGCTAATTGTTCACAAGGAATGAGATAGAGAGTACCTTGACTCTGAGGCTTGCAACGATCTTTCTCGACCTTTTCATGAATCCCATCAAGAATGGAAATGAAAAATTCATGGGCATCCTGCTGCTCATAAGTCGCCAAGTTTGCAGCGTGCTGCCACCAACTGCATAAATCACCAACACCCAGACCTCAGGAATTTCACACAGCATGAACAAAAATGAAAACACATAGCATCCTTAAAACCAGAACGCTTCCATCTTTCATAACTCTGAAATCTTGAAACCGGATCATATGATATACATTCCATTTCTTTCAATGAAAAAATAAATAAAAATGGTATTATGATTTTCTCAGGCTATACATTCACCATTTTTTCATCGCTTTCGCCCAAATAGTCGCTCACAAGAAAACTCGCCGGATGACACATTCGAGTGAAGGATTATGGATTCCAAACGCTTTTCTTCGTCAATCAACCTCACCAAGATCACATTTTTCTCAAACAATTACAGTCATTCAACGAAAACAAATCATAAAAATTCAATCCAACCCCATCTGAACCAATGACCAACAGCAAAAAAAATTCTATCCATCGTTCAACCTCATCGAGATCACATTTTTTTTTTCTCAAATGAACACACTACAATCAAAGCAAACTCAAGAAATCACAAAACTCAGATCCAATCCAGTGCAATCCCGTCTAAGTCATTTCCCCACCTGTATAGAAACTTAGCAGGGCTATACGGACTCCTCCCACCCGAGAACACCGCAGAGAACATAGCATCCAAATCACAAGCCAAACAAGGCTTCTTCTCCTCATTTTCACCACGCCCGCTTCCATTCCTGGTCACAACCCTCCCATTCTTCCTCTGACAATAATACCTATTATGCCTATCACTGAGAAAATAATTCCTCAACGGCGGCGTATGCAACAAAGCCTGCAACACAGAATTCATGAAACAAGTGTTCCCCAAATTACACAATCCTCTCAATCCCCACGGAATCGAAACCACAATTGCATCACCACGACCAACCGATTCATCCGATACGCAACACCCATTTGAATCATTCCCGAATAGCTTTGAGTTCTGACCTATCAGGATCCGTTCCCTCAGATCCGGCGCCCACGGCCGATACTCAACCCTCCTCCTCTTCTTCCTCATCACATTACTATCCCCAATCTCAGTCACCCCATTTGAAATCCTCATCTGGGGTTTCACCAAGATCAAATTTTCAACAATCAATTCATCGAATTCAGTATCATAAACCTGATCCCTACACACGCAACAATACAGCTCCGCGCGGACGACATCGACCATCAGCACGTGCCCAGTTGACAGCGCGTGGGAGGGCGCGTGAGAGTGGCAGTGGCAGGAGAGGCAGCAGAGGCAGGAGAGGAGGCGAGGGGAGAGGAGGGAAAGGCAAGCGGAGCAGTGACGGGTGGTGGCGCGTGAGGGGAGAGTGAAGGGTTTGCGGAAGGCGGTGAGGTGGGGACAGTGAGACATGATGGCGCGTGGGGAGGGATGTGGCGGCGCGTGGTGGAATGGGAGAGTGGGTGGGTCATTTGAGGAGAGGGGTTGAGATTAAGTGGGTGATTAATTCATTGAATGGGGTGATTAAATGGGGTGAGATTAGCGGGTGGTATGAGATTTGGGGAATTGGAGATGATGAAGATGACGAAGAGGAGATCAGATGGTGGTGAGATTGGTTTTCTTGCAGGAGAAGAGTCTCTTCAGATCTTTGGAGTTGAATGGAATGGACATTTCCCTTGTTTTCCCTTTTTTTCGTTTGTTTTAATGGTTATTTGACATATCAAAAATTTGTTAGTTTCAATTCTCTCTCAATCTGGTAGGAGTACTGCTATACTTCACCAAAAACATTAGACAGGAATTTATCCGTATGGTATGTCAATAAGTGTAGTATTTTATCCGTTTTATATAAATTATGATATATTATTTTAATAATTATTATAAGATAAAAAAATTTTAAATATCCTCACTTTATATCACATTATCTTCATCATTATTATTTTTTCATTATCTATCCATAATTATACTTTAATCCTTTTTATTTTTTCTCTCGTAATCTACTTACAAAAACAATATAGAAAAAATTATTAAATCAAAAAAAATTTCTAATTTTTATATCAAGTCAATTTATTATAATTTATATAAAATGGATGAAATATTAGTCGAGAGGTTCAATTCCTGGATGCATGACTGGTACTTTAGTCATTATCAAACCAAATAAATCCTATAAACCTTGATTTTTAAACAGTATTTGATTCGATATTAGGCACAAAAACTATTTAAGTATAAAATATGCTTTTCTCTAAGTTGAAACATGATGGATCACATCAACTTTGTCAATTCACGTCCGGAGTATGTCATAGTTATTTCACATAGTATACCAATCCCTTTTTTTCGTTTGTTTTAATGGTTATTTGACATATCAAAAATTTGTTATTTTCAATTCTCTCCCAATCTGGTAAGAGTACTGCTATACTTCACCAAAAACATTAGACAGAAAATTATCCGTATGGTATGTCAATAAGTGTAGTATTTTATCCGTTTCATATAAATTACGATATATTATTTTAATAATTATTATAAGATAAAAAAATTTCAAATATCCTCACTTTATATCACATTATCTTCATCATTATTTTTTTCATTATCTATCCATAATTATACTTTAATCTCTTTAATTTTTTTCTCTCGTAATCTACTTACAAAAACAATATAGAAAAAATTATTAAATCAAAAAAAATTCTAATTTTTATATCAAGTCAATTTATCATAATTTATATAAAACGGATGAAATATTATTCGAGAGGTTCAATTCTGACTTGAAATATTATCAAGTCAATGACTAGTACTTTAGTCATTATAAAACCCAATAAATCCTATAAACCTTGATTTTTTAAACAGTATTTGATTCGATATTAGGCACAAAAACTATTTAAGTATAAAATATGCTTTTCTCTAAGTTGAAACATGATGGATCACATCAACTTTGTCAATTCAGGTCCGGAGTATGTCATAGTTCTTTCACATAGTATACCAATCCCTTCTTCTTATTTATTTTAGAATATTTTGATTTGATATAAAATTTAATATGTATATAACGATGATCAAATATATTTTTATGTAAATTTATCATGAAATATCAATTATCGTGTAAATTATATATTTCAATATAATATATGTTGCGAGACAATCACACGTGATTTGATATGAGAACTAGACTTGTATTCATGTCTATAAAATATATGAGACGTATAAAATATATGAGACGGAGAGAGTATATTTTTTCCCTCTTCAATTGAACCATGATACACACTAAGAGTCTGTTTGGTATCATTTTTTAAATCTATTTTTGTTTATTCGAATGTGGATATAGTGCATGAGTCTTGATTTCAATATTTATCTCTCTAATTTTTTTTTAATTATGATATCTAGACTGTTGAATTATAATAAGGTTTTTTTTTTTGTCTTACGACATAGGTAAAAAAGAATTTGTGGATTAATGAGTTGACATGTTGCGCAAAATATTGTTCAATGGAAAAATTAGAGTAAATGATAGAGGATGAGTCAACTGATGTGTTTTCTTTTAGATGTTTCTAGCTCCGTATATATGAAAATATACATATTGATATGTGAAGACTGAAATAATGAGTAATGAAAACATCTTTACTATAAATAACAAAATCCATTTGACTTTTCAGCTAGTTGTTTTCTGACATTATGGATTGATTCCTCGGGTGCTAGTAGGAGATGTGCTTCGTGTATGACCTCCTCTCAGGTATTGTATTTTTTTCTTTTTCTTTTTTTGTTAATTGTTACTCATTTGATCTCATTATGTTGTTTATTTTGTTATCGATTGGTTCCGACTCCGTCACAAGCGACATTTTGGTTCATATTTCCTTATTCCTCAAATATTTTTTTAATTATATTGATTATATAGATGAGACTTCTCGAGATAGTGTATAGCGAAAACTTTGTAATATAACCAATGCTTGAGGCTTGGAGTTTATAGTCTCATATCTTTTATCAATATAATGTCGAATGCTTGATTTTATGCAGAACTTAGGAGTTAGGAAATATCTTACATGTCTGGAGTTAATGTAGCAACTTGGGCCTAATGTTCTATATGTTGACAATTTATGTTGTCAAAGAATTGAAATATTGAGGTTGTAATGTATTAAGAAACCTCAATATTGTCTTCGTTAGGTAGTTCATACTGATCAAATATTTGGTATTAGTTAATCCTGAGATACATTTTCTCATTTATAAACCCTCAGCTCTGATCTCTATTGTTAGTTTGATGGTTTCTTTCTAATTATGATCTTTGTTTGTTTTTGCAAATCAGAATAGCTGTGATACTTCGTAATGTTTTATTTAGCGTTGTATTTGACAGTTATCTTCTGCAAGATGCTGGGGAACAGGCTGAGCAGCATACCTAATGTGTGCAAAATATATGTGCATCATAAGTGCACAATATCACAATCAAGTAGTAATAAAGTGATGAGTAGAGTATCGTTCCCACGAGAATTAGTACTAAAAATCAATGTCGAAATAATCTAATAAGTTTGATCGATAAAGTTTCAATGTAGAATTAATAAAATACAATATAATGCAACAAATGAAATCGATTGTGATAAACATTTATGCACTAAAGTTTAGAGCAATAAACCTCGCTTTACCTTATCAAAGTATTCTTAATGATGTATCAAATTTGATATCCCCAAATTGCCAATGAATTCTCTAAACTAATCAAAGTTTTTATTCGAACAACAAAGACATCTTCAACTAGTACAACATATTGTCTTTTGGTCTCGGGCATTCCCTAAAGAAAAAACTTTAAGCACAAGAATTCACAATATAAAAATTAATCATATTTATATTTTCATCTCATATGATCATCAAAATTCTTAACCAAGGTTTAGTACTCTTCTCTCCGACTTATACTAAACCCTGAAACCATGTAATTGATGACCAATTAATAAACGAGCGTTAATATTGATAAGAAAGTCACAACTTGTATGGACGAAAATCAAAACTTGATAAACCAAAACAAACCATAAATGTAGGGTTCAGCAAGTTTTGCTCAATTAACAAGAGACACAATTCATGAAATGAGACGTCGTTTTATTTTCTTCTCTTGGTCTTTCCTTTATTTTTATTTATTTATATATTTTTATTTTTTTTGCTAATCTTCTCTTTTTATATTGCTCTTGGTCTTCAATTAAAGAAAAAAAAAAGATTTGTCGGGAGATTTGAATAAAACTCTGCATAATTATTCAATTATTTTCTCCTTTTTCTCTTCTGCATCGATTTTTTGCAAAACAATTCAAAATACATCATAGTTGGTAAAAATATCCAAATATATATTGACATGATATTAGAATAATGCATCGTCAAATTATGCACAAAGTTATCGCTCATCAATAACATATGTCCTTTACGCAGGTTCAGTTTCACACTTCCTTGGATGGCGTTGCGACTCCACAGGTATCTTCCCAGGTTGATACCTAGAAGAGATGACTATATCTATTGGGCGATGTTCAAAGCTGTCAATGCCTTCACTATTACAGTTGTGTTTTTTCTTATAACCTCATATATGATGTATTTCTTATAGAAAGTTTGAGCAAGTAAAAACTCAATATTGTTGACAGTTTAGCGGATTAGTATTATAGTCGGAATCTTTGAGATGTAGTAGTTGTATCATTTGCACATTGATCTAATAGGTCGTGACGAATTTTAAAGCTCTCGGGTTAGACAGTTGTTTTCTTCTATGTTTTTGAATATGGCGCATGAAATTCAAAAAATTGCCCTAGATGACGATTGACAAAACCTTGAATCCACAAAGTAGTTGGAATGTACCGTTGGAGTACAAAAGAAAAATGGGCACAACTAAAGTAATATAAGGTTTGAAAATCTTGACGATGTGATTTGCTTGCTCAAGGCATTATTCGGTCCCTATCCAGTTAAAGGATGCCAATCCGAACCACCTTCAGAAAGCTTGATCACTTAGATCAAGAGAAACACCAAATCTTGATTTTTATCATAAATCTAGAAGCTCTTTGAGGAAAATGTTTAGACAATTGTGACCTTTAAGATATTGAGGATAAGAGTTTATATTCTCCTTCTCCCTTTTCTCTTACTCTTTCTTCCATCTTGTTTTTGTTCTTCTTGTGTAGCTTTCACCATCTGATGACATACACACATATATGTGTGTGTTTTGGACGCAAAAATTTCTTCATACATTAATGATTGTAACATTCATGCATCGTAATATGTATGATTGTAACATGCATAATTAGGTAGTAACTGCTTTAGTTTTGCAACAAATAAAGAACCAAAGAAAGTTTCAATATTATTTATGCAGCGTCACAATGCCTTTTGTTGAACTTCATTGGCCATAAGATGCCCGTTAGGTATTATATTGGATCGAATGAGATTCCAAGTTAGTTTAACTCAAAATAAGTGTGAGCATAATATATCATGGATTTGAAAATTAATTAGGTTTGGATTAAAATATTATTTTTATTTATATGTCGTTCCAAAACTCTAACAATCCTTCTTCATAAGTTCTAAATCAAATGACCATATTAGAGAGCCTCAACCATTCTAAATTAGTAGAGATGTTCATAGACTTGAATCTTTAGTTATGTCTGCCATGTATCCTATTTAGTACACAATGACTGAGTCTTGAACTGACACTTTACAAGGTATCAAACGACTACACATTGGTCCATTAAAAGTGTTTATGTGGTGAGCTGCGACTTGAACCATCATATCACTTTCAAGTTTTCTAATATGCAGCTCATTAAGGCCTTGAGGTTTATCTCATTTTTGTTAGGGCTCTAGGAATCCTCGATTCCATAGGACACGACCGTATCTCCATCCTAACATAGGTAAGTTCTCTTTGCACATTTCTTTCGAGATCGTAATTCTAGTGTCTTTGAACTTATTAAGGCATTATTAACCATCCTCTCTAACTCGTTTATGGCCATGTGTTTATCATAGTTCTGTCTCGGGCTCTAGAAGTCTGTCTAAAAACTTAATGGAAGACAGCCAAATCTTCACCCAAACATTAGATGCGCTCCTGTTCAGTCACACCTTCACCCGAAGTGCTCCGAACTCTACGTCGGAAATCTCTTAAATGAGTTTAACAAAGTTCTTGTCGGATGCACAATGTCGCTAGTTGCAAGACGGAACATGAGATTGACAGCTGAGCAAAGGATGATATAGGGTTCGAGTGGAACACAAGCGTCTTTAAACAACAAATGTTTAAGCATGCATGCATGAAAAGCTATTACGAGTTTATGGTGAATATTGGGGCTTAATGTTAGTATTGAACTTGAACACATGTTACGATTAGTAGGAAGTTGAAATTGATAAGAGCACGACGTTTCTTTGGGAAACATACACACACGCAATTATTTTTATCTCCAATCGCAACCAAACCTACTGAATGGAGTACTTTTCATGTCACGTGAACTTCATATGACAATATTTAAGAGTGTTTGTCCAACGAACAATCATACACATGAACGAAAGTGGCGATTGCACATGATTAAGTTAATCACCATACCACATATATGTGCAGAACAGATACATGAAACCCTAATATTTTCTCTACCCCAAATATTAAATTACCTTTCTTTGACTTTCATGATTTTCAAAAGAAGTTTGACCCGAAGGGTAAAACGTTCAAACATTATGTTTTATAAATTTATCAAGAAACACTCGAATTACGAATTATTAACTCAAATCATGTCTTTAACTCATACCCAAATGTAAAACCTTTAACATAGATTATAAGAGTTCGCCTTTCTGGTAAGAAGTAATCACCTTGACATATTGATTACGATACCAACATATTGACTCAACGTCATTTTGTACACTAAAACAGTCGACAAATCATCTTTGATAATTGTACTCCAGGATAACCACAAGATTTCATAACATGCATTGCATGATTGAAATGTCTCTGAAACCGGAATATTCCAATCAAACACAAGCGAACATTCCCAGCAAATCGGAGCAAAACAAAAGCTCAAACGATCCCCACATGCTCCATTCTTCCAATCTGGTCCTCACTGGCCCAAAAAAATTCCATTACAAAATTAGAATGATTCTCATATTCCATTACAAAATCCACATTTCAACCAATCAAACTATAAAAGTCGAACCAATAAATATCAAATTCAATTGCCAACAAACACAAAACCCTCTCACGCACTCTCACTACCCGTCTCCTCTAATCCACATATTCGACGAATTCCTCATTTGGGTTAGTATATTTTCTAACTTCCTGAACTGGGTTGGTCTCAGTTTGTGGATTCAACCTCAAAGTCGACACCTTTGAGAAGATGGTGATGTCAGTGGTGGCTCCTAGGAGGACAACGTTGGGGTCAGTGTTGTCTCGTGTTGGGGGATATTATCATGCTGGGAAGAGGAAATGGTCGTCGTCTTCGTCGGCGGAGGTGATGGCGGCGGGGCGTTATGGCTTGGAGGAGGAGGAAGGGAGAATGGAGCTGGTGCAGGTTGGAGCTGATCGGGTCAAGAATGTGTTGATTTTGATGAGTGATACTGGTGGTGGTCATCGGGCGTCCGCCGAGGCCATAAGGGATGCGTTCAAGCTTGAATACGGGGATGAGTATAATGTGAGATCTCATGAATGTTTTCATGGGTTTGGTTATTTTGATTGATTGCTTATTCTATGAGTTGATGATGTGCTTTTTTAGACTTTAGGCTATAGTTATGAGAAGCACTGCGTTAAATACAGTCTGTGTCATAAAACTTGTGAATTTTACTTACAACTGATACTTGGTTGTGTTGTTTCATGTAGGCAGAACAAAAAATGGTCGGAAAATCTGATAACTAATTCGTTAAGATTATAAATTTAGTCTTTAGATCATGATTACTAGGAAAGCTATGCTGGATACCATCTGTTTCATAGAATTTATGGATACTCCTATCAAATGGTACTTCGATATCTTAATTTTTAGGCAAAAGACAAAAGGGTTAGAGAACCTGATAACTAATTGAACAGTGATGGGAATTTGTGATTGTAAGTTAATTGTTTACTCGCTTCGATTAGTTGTTGTTTGAAAGAAAGAAAGGAAGGATATGCTTGCCACTGAATTGAAAATTGTCGTCTTGAAACGGGATTGTTCTTGATTTTTAGATCGGTTTTTTTGCAGATCATCATAAAAGATGTGTGGAAGGAGTACACTGGATGGCCGTTAAATGACATGGAGAGGCAATATAAGTTCATGATAAAGCATGTTCAGCTTTGGAAGGTTGCTTTTCATAGTACTTCTCCAAGATGGATTCACTCCACTTATCTTGCTGCGATGGCCGCCTACTATGCCAAGTATGTCATTGATTTATGCCAAGTTCTTCGAATTCGGAACCCAATTGTTTTATGTTTACTCTTGCATAACACCCCTGTTTTGTTCATGTTGTATAGAATTTGTTTTTCGTATGTGATAAAGATTTAATCTTACTGCTGCTTTTAAGCTTGAAAATGAGCATATGGTCAGGTTAATTAAGCAAAATATTTTAGGTTACATGGATACATATATCCTTGTAGGATGTGGTCGTTGTTCCCACGTAAGGTTGTTCAAGGAGTATACTATGCGTAATTTCACCTTGCAAAGCAAGAGACTGTACCGCGATATCTCCTTATCTTCTATTCCCTGTTACAGGACTTCCTTATTCCCTTATGAAAATATGGTAGTAGGGTTCCGCTTATTGCAAGGCTCCAAAAAATAAATTTTGTAGGCAGTGGAGGGTTTTTTAGCGAAACCATGTCACCATTGATGTTAATCCCTTAGCTATGGACCAAGCCCATCCCAGTAAGTATGGACCCTTCAAATTCAATTCTGTCAATTATGCTCATATTAACCAAATGGAACTTAGGATATTCGATACGGATAATCCATTGTCTCAACTGCATTTCAAGTGCAGTACTTGAGGTTTCTAATCAATCACCATTGCTTGACACAGCTGTGTTAGTATTTTGGTTCTAGGTTGTCAGTCCTATAAAGTTATTTCTCTTGCTTGTTGAAATGTATTATGATGGAAAAAAAAATTATGATGATAATCTTCTACTATGAATTAAGGGAAGTGGAGGCTGGTTTAATGGAATATAAGCCAGACATAATCATCAGTGTCCATCCTCTGATGCAACATATTCCTTTATGGGTTCTCAAATGGCAAGGTCTTCAGAAGAAAGTAATCTTTGTGACAGTCATCACCGACTTGAACTCTTGCCATCCAACATGGTTAGTCTGAAAACCTATCTTCCAAACCCTCCAGTTATGGCTTTTTACCAGTCGCAGGAATTTTATATCATCACCTTTTGCAGGTTCCATCCTAGCGTCAATAGATGCTACTGTCCCTCTGAGGAGGTAGCGAAAAGGGCTTCACTGGACGGTTTAGAAGACTCACAAATTCGAGTCTATGGCCTGCCTGTGAGACCTTCTTTTGCACGCGCAGTTCATGTCAAGGTGGGTTGTCCGCTGTCGAGATTAGTCCATCTCATGCACAATGCATTATGCTTCTGTAAGTATACAATTCCTTGATCCTAAGCTCCTTAGTCAGAATATGTTTATAGGAGGACTTGAGAGAAGAACTTGGCATGGATCCAGACTTGCCTGCTGTTCTCCTGATGGGAGGCGGAGAAGGGATGGGTCCTGTGCAGAAAACGGCTGAGGCTCTCGACGAGTCATTATTTGACGCAGAACTTGGCGAACCTATTGGTCAATTGATCATCATATGTGGTCGTAACAAGTCCCTTGCTGCTGACCTAAAATCAATGGAGTGGAGAATCCCGGTTAAGGTATTCTAATCGGTTTCTCCATGTATTTGAATCTCTAGCAAGAAACTTTCTAGTACTTGTGTTCTTAGTATTCTTTCCTCACTTGCAGATTAGAGGATTCGAGAAGCAAATGGAGAAATGGATGGGAGCTTGTGATTGCATTATCACAAAGGTAAGCCGAATGTCATAGTGTCCGGTCTCGTTCGTGGTATGGCGGTTAACTATTGAAGGAGTGTTCTGTCTTGGATGAAATCTCTCGTTTATCCAATTGTTTCTGAATTTTCTGCAGGCGGGGCCTGGCACAATCGCGGAGGCATTGATCCATGGTCTACCTATTATCCTCAATGACTACATTCCTGGACAGGTGTGTTATTACATACAGTCAAAAGATTGTTTGGTAAGGAAACTTTAATCTCATGGCTTGGTGATGCATCACAGTGTAATGACTTGGTTTGATCTCGAACAGGACACGAGTTGGGGGTTTACGATACTGCAATTTCTCCTATATGCTAGACTGCTTTCGTTTCACATTTCTTAACTTGGATCCTTTTCAGGAGAAAGGCAACGTCCCATATGTCGTGGACAACGGCGCTGGTGTCTTCACCAGAAGTCCAACAGAGACTGCCATGATTGTTGCCGAGTGGTTCAGCACAAATACCGCTGAGTTGAACAGAATGTCCGAGAATGCTCTTAAACTTGCAAAACCGGAGGCGGTTTTCGAGATAGTAAGGGACATGCATGATCTCACTTGCCAACGTGGACCATTGGCGAACTTCCCTTACATGTTGACGTCTTCATTCACATTAATTTAATCTGGATGAAGATCATTATTTTCACTATTGGATGAAGGTTTGCTCTAGTCAAGATCTCCTTGTACAGATTTATTCGTGATCTCCCCTGGCTGTTATGCTGAGCTAGAGTCTGCTTCGCGCCGCCCAAAAGTATAGAAGCATGTTCACCAAAAAGCTAAAAATAGAGGGTCACTTCAGCTTGGGCAGCAAGGTGAAGTAGAGCGAGCAACTACTCATTATTCTTAAATCTATGTATTAAAGAAGGTTGTGCAAAATCCAGGTAGATAGACTATCGTGCCGAAGGGGGGGACTTATGTAGTGCGAAGCTCCGTCGTTTCGGTTATAAAACAGGAAGCCATGTTACATTTGTCAATGCCCTCTTCAATTCGTCTAGCATTGCCTTGAGCAAATCATCAAACTACATATGAAACAAGTTAACAAAATGCAGCATGAATGAACTTATATCTTAATCTATATCAAGATTTGCTTCAAGTCATCAAAAGAATAGCAATATGGAGTACTATATAATAGTGTTACATGATGAGCGACAGCTCTCCCATATATATATGTACAGTGTAATGGTAAATACATCATCAAAGTATGCGAAATCAAATCGTTGAACCTTGGATATTGTTCAAGGTCTAGGGGGCTTAGCATTTGCGATTTGTTCTCCGGATTATTGAAGTTTAGTGAATTCGTAGCGTCCCCGAAATTATCGTGATCCTGTCTTTTCTTCGACGAAAATCAGATAATACAGTTCAGTTGTGTATTGGAGTTTTTCTCCTTGCAGGGGAATAGTCCATCTCGGAGATATCCATCAACTCCTCGAACTTTCTGGCCTCGAATCTCCAGCTATGGCCGGATATCGAATTCGACGAAGTCGAGGTTGATTTTTCGTGGTTCTCATGATTGACTTGTTGTTCTCTTGCTTCTTTCAGCAAACCATGAAGCATGGATGTTGGTATGGTTGAGCTCAACAGTTTCCTACTCTTTCCTGCAAATTAAATGGTATGCAACTCTGCGTGAGGAATGTTTTCTTGGATGTACAAAGGACCACCCTTGACTTAAATGATATGACCGTGCACACAACCTACTTTTCAGATAGTAGAGGTAAAAATGATTCTACAATATGTCTAATTTGGATTGATAATAATTTAGCCATATTGATAGGATGAAAATAATATGTGATATTTTATTCGTTATTAATTGATTTAGACATGAAACTTCATAAATTTAATAACATCGATTTTTGGATCATATTATAAGTTTGGAATGACAATATATTTGTATTTCATCAGTCATATTAGTATCGAACCTTCCGTGATTTAAATGTTCAACAGTGATAGAAAGGAATCATTTGTCACTTGCGCGCGATCATGTAAATCATGCAACTTTAGGGACAAAGAAAATAATCAGAAATATTGAATATTGCCTGATGAATGGTGTTCTATGTAGAGGCCAAGCTCCTTCCCAGTTCCGTTATTCTTGGTTCTCATGACATTGCTCTGCATCTCAGAAACAGAAGTCATCCCTTCAGAGCAAAAAATTGATGAATTTTGGATAAAGAAAATTCAACTTATGAACACTAAAGAACAAACATATATTAGTGTTTCAGAAGGAAGTTTGCCCACCTGGATTATTTCAGAATCTTCCGTCCAAGTCGATAATGGAATCCCTACAACGGCGCAATAAAACATAGATGAGGGCATTGGAGTAGAAGCAATAAAAGGTACAAACAACATTCAGAGCGGTTCATATATATGGAGTTCTCTTTAACATGATGTGACTATCGTGCTACTTCATATGCTTAGCAATTGATATGTTAGTTATACATATACTTTCATTGATATGTAAACGCATGGACATTATATAGAATGGCAGTACATTATTGAGAAACCAGTCTAACTAAGGTTCGAACGGATTATAATAGGCTCAGTGTTAAACAAGGTTGACCTACTTTGATATTACGTCGAGAGATCAGTTCTATCAAAAGTTTAAACTGAAGATAATAGATCTAAGAAATCGTATTTCATACAACTTATAATAGTCTGAAACGACATCAATCTAATACATCTATGTCTGCTCGAAGATGCAAGTATACGTACCTTGGGTTTCTGTGACCAAGATGTGGAAAGCAACAAGGAACATGAACATACCAGAAGCCCTCATTTGCATAGATTGGATGACACTGAATCAAGAACTTGTATCAAGTTATTTGTTATTTGGTGGTGAAATGATGAGCTAGTAGTTACTAGTTGGCTGTCTTGTGTATGAGAGGTGGGTGCATAGATGGGTTTGAGCCAAATAGGGGTACTTAAATATAGAGGACAAAGGGGACAATGAGGGCCATACATTTTTCACCAGGTGGAAAAATACTTGGGAGTTCAATGAATTTGTTCTGTTCAGTTTTTCTTGCTTTCATCTATCTTCACTGGTTTATTACCTCTTTTCCATATTTTGAGAGGGGAAATTGTGATTCATGGGGTCTAACGAAATGACCAATCATTTGGTATGATATTTGAGTCCCATCTTTACTTTTGTGTTCATGAAACTTATGATATAAGTGCCCTTCTTATGATTCATCAACAAGCCAAAGTCTATCTGATAATCTACTATGATCATATTGATAGCAATGATGTTAATATCATATCTATTTTAATATCATATTAAATTTTTAATTTTATCTAAAATCTGGATTGATGGTAGAACATCAAATGATGTTCTAAACACAAACTTCCGGCTTCCATCCCCTCCATGTATCTATAATCAAGCATCATTCGGAATTTCGAAACTTGTATCCATATGGTGTAGAGTTTGGCATTTGGGATAAAGTGATAACTAAAACAACCATGATACCGTAAACTACAAAAGTATATCCTTGAAACTTCATATTAGAAATACAAATCACAGGTGGTCGTGCTACAAGAAAATTCAGCCTAGGTGATCCCTCGTCCGCTCAGCAGGGAGTGGAACCCCGCCAAGGGGCTCTGTCCCCTGTATCTCGAGCATTAACTCCGTGTAATGCACATCTGTTGATTGATGACGTTAAATAGTTGATATTCTCAACAGGAACGTTTTCTATATCACGATATATGAACATGGACATCAATCAAGAATGACTAGTCCGACCCACTTTCACTATCGTCGAGATCCATATTCATCACCTAGTTGCCAATACCACATGGGTTAACAAGCCGTACCAAGAAACAGATGTGGCAACTTCCCAAACAATATAGAATGCTGGATTGATACGTGATTGACATAAACGGGTGCATACAGTGCACTCTTTCAGTATTCACCTGTAGCCGATTTCCTAGTTCAGATAGATAGATGATAGTTGATATCTCCTAAACTTTGGCTCCACATCATATCCGTCTGATATAATGACTAATTAAGTTTTGTCATTAGCTATGCTGGTAGTCGAATTCCTAACCGGATGTCACCTTCATTGTCGTATTATGTCGAGAAACAATTCTAATCAAACTTTAAGCTAACGTTCAATACATTGCTACATAATTATTAATCAATATCTTAAGAGTAGCCGATTTGGAGACAGGAAATTGTCACGGAAATGGGTATGGTATGAAAACGGTTTACCCTTTAGCCAAATAGGCAAAATAATGTTGCTTTGTCTGGTGCAACTTCCACGCAACAACCAAACAGGATTTTGTGCATCTGTTTAGCGTCTTGTCAAAAGGCGATAGTTTGTCATCAAATTTGTGAGGCGAAAATATTTAATTTTCTTGATTGATTTATGATGTTTGACAATATATATTTTGAATTATTCCAGTTGATTTTTTGTTCTATTTTGATGATCATTCAAATCAGATAGATAACGCTCTCATTTTCGTATCCTTGTATATGTCTATTAGATCTGAAATGATTACTATCAGAGATTTTAATGTGTTTGCTAAGTTCCTATCAATTGAAACCTGATCCGTGTAATGTTAGAATGTGAGTAAGATATCCACATAATCCCATCACATATGCATCGTAAAGCGGACGAAATATGTTGAATCTATCTCATATTTGTAACAATAAAACCGTTCCTTAATATGTTCCACTGATATCAAATGTCTAAAAACATGGTTAGGGACAAACCCAACAAATCTACGTGTACATGAAAACCTCCGATGCCAAGCTGACATGGCACGAGATGAGAGGGCGGACGGGAGGGGGCCACGAGGTCTGTCGGCGGCTCAGGTGGAAACGGAACTCCCATGTGGCATTCCATGTCGGAGACCCCAGCGTTCCCCGTTCAATTCGTTTCATTTTAACCCTTTCCTTGTGGGCCATGGAGGTTGCTGGGCTTTTTACATGGATCATGGGCCAATTTTAATTCTTGGGTTCGTTATCCGGCCCATCATTGTAGCGGTGCAATATTTGTGGGAAACAAATGTTTTTTCGCACTTATTCCTCCACAAAGAGTATTTCGGGTTCATATTATACAATGTAAATACGGTGGACATATAAGGTTGTGTTATTAGACAGATCAAATAATCAAGATATCCGATATGTTCTTTATAAGGTCTTTGTTGATGGCTCTATGCACTGTCATTTGATGAATTCAACCCAAAGCCTGTCCAACAAAACTTCCAAGTAATTGACCCTTAGGGTTTGTTTGGTAATATCATTTTTGTTTTTTGTTTTTATTTTACTTGTTGATAAAATATTAATGTTAATTTCTTATATTTTGTAAATGGATAAAACAAAAACAGAAAATAGAAAAAAAAAAAAATGATTTTCAATTTCAATTTCTTACTTCATTTTTACTGCATAAAGTGATTATAATTTTGTTTGTTGGTTTTCTGTTTTATTACTATTAGTTTTGAGTTTTATAATTTTGATCAATGACATCAAATAACCCCTAAATTTCCTGTTTATTGTTTTTCAGTTTTTCACAATGGGTCCGTTATGTTTGCTAAGAGAATCACATTTTCAGAAAATTAACATGACATGCATGGCGACCAAACAACTAGACATGATATTGCAATCTTATAAGATCGATCATTGTCTGTGGACTTTGTCATAGTATTTTTCTAGTACTTGTTGCTGTCGGAGATCGACCTTTGTCGTTTTCCATCATAGACTCATAGTTCATAGATCACATCTTGAAAGGAGACTTCTGATCGCGCCACCGGCGTGCTCAATGCCATGCTAATTGAGAAATTACATTAAGACTTTTGAATTGAGCTGCGACTTATAATGCAAAAATCGGACTTTTTATGGATTAATTTTGCACAAATTTGAGAAATGAAGGCCGCCATGCTAATTGCTTACATATCGTGTACCAAATTAATTAATCATTGCTAGATTCGTTCTAGACCCGAGAGTTTTTATATGACAACGATCTGACACCATGTAAAGAAACCGAATCAGATAAAAAGGATAAAACCCAAGTTTGAGAATACTATCAGTCTCACAATGCTCAACATGTAACAATATATTTTTTTTGTTTCATAAACTTTGCAATATATATGTATTTTGTATTATTTTATATGCATAAATATAAATTTCGTTTTCGTATCAAATCACGTATGATCGTCCCGCAACATGTATTAGGTTGAAGTACGTAACTTATACAACAATTAATGTTTTATGATAAATTTATAAAAAAAATTACATTTGATCATCGTTATACGTATGTCAAACTTTATACTGACACACACATGTAAAGTCAAAACGTTGTAAAATTTTATGGGACAGAGAGTGTAATTTGACGTGAGCTGTTGAGTACATTGTAGGTTTGCTCGGCCTCATGGTTACAAGAAAAGATGGATTACCCGATGTCTAATTTCGTTTTATATGAGGTGACACTGACACGTTAAATGGATGTCAACAATTAATCAAACCAATGCCGACGTTGATAAAATAGCGTGTACTTGTGAGATTGATTAGAGGTTTTCTTCTACCTAATATCATGTGCAAGTTTTCTCGTACCAACAGACAAAAATTCACTAATGATCAAACAATTTGGGTCATCACAGAATTCTTGGATTGGTATTAGTTGATTTTTATTTGTCATGATCATGTGTATGCAAAAGTAGTCATAACTTTAATATTCGGCTATTCGCGACATTATATTATTGTCACTTTCATACTTTGAAAAATGCGATGTACGAACATTCCCAAAAAGCAATGTACAGTATTGCCCTAAGAAATGCTATGACCAATCGTTTGTGTAATTTTTTTTCTCACAAACACTCGTTATGGTCTAGGTAGTTGCCGTCCAAACACATACAATCATTAAAAATCAATTACCGTATGTGGGCAGTGGGAAGTTTGAAAAACAAAAAAAACAAAAAAAACCTGTCGTTAAAATTTATACTTTTTCATTTGATATTTTTTTATGTTACTAAAACTTTATCAAATAAAAAACGATTGTATTTTTTAAAAAATTAATCAAATAAAAAAATATTATAAATAATATCGGAATTGTAAAAGAATATTTCATAGAATCTGGGATTGTAAAAGAATCTCAATTGACATTCAATGAAGAGCGTAATCCAAATTTAAATGCTGCGAGTAGAAGAGTAGAAGAGTAGAAGAGTCATCTAGTCTCTTATTGATTGGGCCAAGCCCATGAAAAATTCAGCACTCACAGCCACAAACTGGGCCGGGCCTCTAGTATCAGGCCCCGCCCATTCCACTGCTTGGCCCGAATAGCTGCTTACCCATTTCCCTCATCTCTCATATCTCATTGAATCGAAATCCGAAACCCTAACTGGGCTCACTCGCTCGACGCCGCCGACTCCGGCCACCGCGCTGCTTCTCCGGTTGAGGTCTCCCATCGTTTCTCTATTTCTCATGTTTCGGTCTATTCTTTTCTAGTGTTTTCACTTGATTAAAAAATCATCTGAAAACAGTCTCTTTGTTGCACAGCAACAAAAGCAAGATTGCGTTAATTGCGCTTTCCCCATACCCTGTGAATCGACGGGAGTATCTGGTTGTTGTTTATGTATAAGCGAAATTCTGCCTGACTAGAGTTGCGTCGATGATTTTGGATGTGTTTGGATAGATTTAATTGGATAGAATAGATGCATAGAGAAAAAAGGGGCAAAAGTATATTTGATGGTTGTATTATGATGATATATGGGATAGTTTAGTATAGTTTGCGTCTAATTAGTATGATTTGTATGACCATAATATTAGGAGTATCTGTTTTTGTTAACTTCGGATAGAAATGCTTGAAGGTGTAGGTGGTCTTGAAGTAGCGACGATTTGCTTTGTGCGTAAGCGAGAGCTTTTGAAGTATGCTTTAGAAAAGCTGAAAGTGAAGCACTCACTGTATTTAGTCACGGTAGTTTCAGGAAGAGGATCGAGGTTTTTTTTATGACTGTATGAAATGGGGTTTGATTTTTACTTTTAAGAAATTCTCTTCCTTGATGGTGATGGAAGCAAATTCATCGAGATTGTTTGGCGCTTGAGATGGATTGTTGTGTGAAGCCCTTTTCTTTGTGTGTAGGGGGAAGTATGGATCTATGATGAAGGGTTTTTTTTTCCCCAAGAAATTCAGCTTGTATTATTGCATAGACTTGGAGGTTCTGGTTTGAAGTGTTTGTGAGGTCTTAGTCAATAAGATTCGTGAGTTCTTTGGCATCTGAGTGTGCAATGGTTTGTGGACTTGTATGATAGTGGAATAACTTGGATATATCTTTCTCTCCATTTACTGATCGAGTGAGTCTTGTTGTCGAGTGTTTGAGCATCTTCTACCTTATAAAACCTTCATTTCTGCTCTTCTCTGATGCTGTGTCGGGGAATGTTATGGCTATTGATTTCCTTGCCGTTAGATGTGGGTGAAGAACACAACTTTCTAGGTAGGACAGGGCGGGTTTGTTCGATCGTTATCCTTTTCAAGTTATATGTCAAATCAATATTTAATCAGACCAGATGAACCAACTATGTTTTTCCTTATGTTCCCTTTTATTTCCTTCTATTTCAGGTTTAATCTGTATTGAGTCCAGATGGTTGTTCTCAGCAAAAAGCGGAGAACTTTTGAAGATAGGAACATTGAAGAAGATGAAGATCATAACCTTGAAGCTCCACAACTCGATTTGGAATCCGAATCAGATGAAGAAGAGGAAGATGTGAAATTGGCTGAGCCTGCCAAGAATGCTGTGTATGACAAGGATGGCATGCTCGATAAGCTTGCAGACATAAGCTGGCCTGGCGATGTAGAATGGATTCAAAAGCTTACGATTGACATCGAGCATCAACAGGAATTGGACGTAAATGACGATTTTGCACGTGAGACGGCATTCTACACGCAAGCTCTGGAGGCAACCACACAAGCCTTTGAGAAGCTCCAGTCAATGGGGCTCCCATTTCTGAGGCCTCCAGATTACTATGCCGAGATGGTGAAATCGGACGTCCACATGGAGAAGATAAAATCAAGTCTCTTGTACAAAAAGAAGCAGATAGAGGAGGCAGAGGAGAGGAGGAAGGCGAGAGAGGCCAAGAGAATCGCCAAGGAGGTTCATGCTGAGAAACTCAAGGAGAGAGCCAAACAGAAGAAAGAGCAGATAGAATCTGTCAAAAAGTGGAGGAAACAAAGGCAACAGAATGGGTTCGCAGGCAACGACAAGGACCTTCCCTTGCCCTTCGAGGATGGTGGTGGGTTTGAAAGGCCAGGCAAGAAAAAGCTTGGGGCTGCTCCTGGTGATAGGTCTGGTGGGAAGAAGACCCAGTTCGCCAAAGGTAATAAGGGGATGGATAAGAAGAGGAAGGACAGGGAGTTCCGGGACTCGAAGTTCGGGTATGGAGGGAGGAAAGGTCTCAAGAAGCAGAACACCGCGGACACCACGAATGACATGAGGGCATTCAAGAGGAGTTCAGGAGCCGGAAACAAGAAAAGAAAGCAGAAGTGAATGGAGACATCTTCTTCCACCTAGTTTACGACTGGAGGTGTAAGGACGACTTGAACATCAGTCTATCGAGTTTTTACGTTTCGGTATTTTATTTGAGAATGTATGAAATTTTCATACGGGCTTTTGACATCAGTGTTGCAACTTATGTCCGAATCCAGGGCTCGTGAGCTTGTTGCACTCTTTATCTAAATCAATTTTGGTTACAATCCTGTTGTTCTTGAATATGCTTTTTTTATTCATGTTTTAAGTAGGGCTTTCTGGATGCTTTGATATCAGGAAGACGTCTGAATTCGGAACTACTATATTGATTTTTGTTTAACTTGATCAGATTCGATGTCGTTAAAGTTGGTCGACTATCATTCCAGATTATGCAAATTCTTGTTCTACTACTGTAGCAACAGTCGTAATATAAAGGGATTCAATCCGGTTGCATAGATCGAAGGTGTTTCTATGTTTTCGCTTTATGGACATATGGCTGGAATATACGGTCTAGTTCGATTAGCTACATTGTGCATTTTTGGTGGTGCTCCATTTGCGTTCGTTTATACAGTTCTTTCCACACATTTTTGATTTTCCAAACGTACAAGAGCAAGAGAGACACATACACAGCAAACAGTAACCAGTAAACAGAGCAATAGCGGACCACTTTTTTCTATCGATTCAATCCATGGCTTCTTCGATCTCGCTTCCTTCATCTCACCCTCCCCTCTTCTCTTCTTCTCACTCATCACTTCCCGATTCCAATCGCCGGTTTCGTCGTCTCCCTCAGCGGCGGCATCATCAGTTCAGAGTTTTCGCGGCGTCGTCGGTCGCCATTGAATCTGTTATCTTCGAACCTTTTCTTTTTTGCCCCCTCTTTTTATGATATAGAATTGGATCTTCTCTGTTGTTGGTTTCATGTTCTGTGGATTACATTCTAATGGGGTTTGTGAAATTTCGATTCTTGAGAAGTTTTGGGTTTGAGTTATGAGTGACAAGGGACTCGAATTCTGGACCAGATGGATTGTGAAGTTACGTGGGAAATTTGGGTTAACCATTTTAATACGTGGGGGTGGGAGGTGCCGACGGGGTTTAGGGTTTCCATGACTAACCGACCGAGAGGTCTTGGTTCCTAGGTCAAGAGCTTGTAGCTTTAGTACTGATTCCAAGAATAGGAGCATAATTTTATTTTATTTTGTCTCTTTAAACTCATGAATGTTCGGAGCCATGGAACTTTTGATACGTAGTGATTTGTAATGTAGTATTGATCCAATGAGCACTCCTTGGGCGCCAATGCCGTCCCCCTTTACTTACCCCTCTACTTCTCTGTCTTGAAAATAATTTTGGGTTGAGATATCTTTGTCACCTTAATTAGTTGTTTGCCTTGAAAATCATAATAAAGCTCGTCCTTTCTCAGGAACCGATCAACAAAGGAAAGAGTGCAGTGGAAGTGGACAAGTTAGCATGTCCGATTTGTTATGCGCCATTAATCAGGAAGGGTCCTTCAGGGTTGAACTTGTAAGTCAATAGAGTCAACAATGAGTAGTTCTTGGCTATATCCAATTGAGTTGTTGAAGGTTTTGATTTAGCATTTGCTCTTCCAGGGAATCAATCTATCGGTCTGGATTCAAATGTCAGACATGTAACAAATCCTACTCGAGCAAAAACATCTATCTGGATCTCACAGTCACTGCTGGATCAGAGAAGTATACGGAAATTAAACCAGCTCAGACCGAGTTATTTCGGTATTGACCCAATTCTTATACAACCAGCTCAGATCAGAGAAGTGATCAAATCTGACCTCATTAAAATGTCGTGTTGTACTTTTTACATCACATCTATGGAAAATCAATTCCACGAAATGAAAACATTACGAAGATCTTTGTTATGTGACATGGTGAAAGTTTAACATCATTAAGTATGACTCGTGTCCTAGCAGAAAACACTGTAAACACACAAGAAGTTCCTAATTGTGTGCTTGATTTTAAAATTTGAACAGGAGCCCCTTTGTTTCCTTTTTATATGAAAGGGGCTGGCGTCAAAATTTCCGCCGCAGTGGGTTTCCTGGCCTGGAAGATGAGGTACGTGAAGGCCTTTCGCTGTTCATACTATTCTGTTGAGTCTTGTTTTCTTGTATCTTCATTGATAGAGTACATTGTTTGGAGCATGCGAGTCTGTAATGTAAGCTTTGTTTCTGCTTTGAGCCTTGCATCACATAGTTCCCTATGTGACAATTCTTTGTAGTTCAAAATGGCTCAAGAGTACTTCAAGCCTGCAGAAGGTGGCCTTCTAGTGGATGTCAGCTGTGGCAGTGGCCTATTTTCCAGGAAGTTTGCGAAGTCTGGTGCATATTCTGATGTAATTGCGCTTGATTTTTCGGAAAATATGCTTCGCCAATGTTACGAATTTACTAAAAACGAAGATGCCACTTTATCCGAGTAAGTTCCTGATTTGATAGATAACTGCTGAGTTAATTTTCTTCTCGGTATGAAATCTCTGCTTATTGTCTGTTATTAGAAGCGTGCAGGAAACTCGCTCTTGTTAGGGCAGATGTTTCTAGGCTGCCTTTCCCATCAACTTCTGTTGATGCAATTCATGCTGGCGCTGCCTTGCATTGTTGGCCATCTCCTTCTAATGCGGTATGATTTTTAAACATAGTAATTCTCAACCAATTACTGTGTTTAGGTTTTCTCAAGCAATTACATGCAGCATGGTAATTGTTACTAAATTAAGATTTTCTCTGTTTAATATCAGAAACAGCCGATACTTGGTTAGTTACATTAATTAGATCAGACGATTTGTTTGGCGGATTACAGTATATGTAAGCCACAAGCTGTACATGGGAGAAGCAGTGAAAATATTTGTCATCTGTGTGGAGTAAAAAGAAAAAACAGGGTTAGACTCCAAAAATATTGGATTTAGGATATACATAAGAACATGAGTATATTATAGTAGTTCAATACTTTTGGTCTTGGTCATACAGAATAGAGAAAAGGGATTCGATTGAAGGTTCAACCTAGTTGAACTTCAGGAAATAGGTAATGCGACTTGAATTTTGTTGTTTGTACTCATTGTCATCAGTAATTAATCGCAAGACCTGCATATAGTATTCCTAGTATTAAAAAAATTAACTGAGCATGCCTTTCACTGAATCACGCATTAGTTTTCACCCTGAAATATGCTTGTGTTATCAATTACATGCATGACCTGCATATCTATAGTCAAAATTGCACCACCAGCAGTTTGATTCTAGGACATTCAAATGCATATGTTTAATATCAAGTATGCGCAGATTGCTGAAATCACACGCGTGTTGCGAAGCGGTGGTGTTTTTGTTGGCAGCACTTTCCTTCGATTCACATCTTCATCACCAGTTATTGTAAGGCCTCTCTGACTTATTGATTTCTCATTTAATTTCATTGTTCTTGTAAGATCCATAATCATTTTCCTTTCTTTGAAGTGTTATTGGATTGAAATCCAGTCGTGTATGTTCATTTCTTGCAGAACAGTCTCTTTCGGCGGACGTACAACTATCTAACAGAGGAAGAGATCAAGGACTTGTGCACGTCGTGTGGGCTTGTCAACTACTCGAGCAAGGTCCAACAATCTTTCATCATGTTTTCCGCACAAAAGCCTTGACAAGTAAGATCAACCTTCCTCCACCTTGGTCCAAAGGCCTATACTCTCCACAAATATCCTTTTTGAATATCCATTTGACATTGCGGATTATGGTAATCCGATTCCAATTGTATGATTGTAAAGCAAGTAGAACGAAGGTCCATACTCCGCTTCACAGCATTATTATCTGTACATGGTAATTGTATATATACAAATCCTGATTGTAAGATAGCATTTAAACATCGCTTCTCCTGGGCCAATACCTATCACTGCCATGTCCTTCTTCTGGATATTAGTATGTCGCTTTTGCTTTTCTATTTTTATGATGAGATTTATATCTGGTGAGTTAAATTTGATCTGATAAGGTCCAGAGCAGATCCCTTCTTACATTTGAAAAACTGATTAGGATTATTTTGTTCGGAGTACTATGATCTGGACTATATTTTCCGTACTTGTGCGGATATGTATATTCTTCCTTGATTATACTGCTCCTTTTGTTCATTTGAATTTCCTGAATGTTGTCTGTAGGATTTACATTTCTGGGACTTGTATGCAAACCCAATCTTCAACCAATACAGGAAATTCCTTTTAATTTGTTTGTATTGGCTGATAAGCTGCTAACCACGTAGATCCTGTGGGAACTAGATATAAACTCGATAAGCCCATTTACTTGCCAACTCTCTCATGCTATTCATGTTCTGCATATCAGGAATGACGAACCATATTAGATTGAGTTAGTAAATAGAAGTACTGAACTTTACCAGTATGACAGGAACCAAACTCTACTTGCTGCAAGGGTGTTCCTCGTAGCTATGGTTCAGATACAATTGTTTGAGTAATACTTGAGTGGTATGGTATGAATATTTCTTACACGGGCTAGAAGACCCTTCAGTCGTTTAGCTTAATTGGGTCTCACAATGATCTCTATCCCAGTTCTTCAGGTATAGAAACCGAAATTATGTGGGTGAAAAATGCTATATGGAGCGGTTCGACAGGAATATTTTCCTGAAGCCATGCTTTGTTTTGCATCGTCAAGATCAGCTTCAGAGCCTTATTCACTCCTAGCGCAAAGGAGAGTCCAAAGAGGCATACCTAGTGCATCATCGAAGAGAGAGGGGAAGTGGAGACCTTATGATATAGTTAGGATTCCTTGATCTGATGACTGTGTAACCCATTTGACTGAGATTAAGAAACTCATAGGGTTATGAACCCAACGGTGATGGGCAAGCTGTGTCACGTGAGATCCTATGGGAAAATGGGACATGAAAATGTTAGTATTATGATGAAAGGACTCTTATGTGGTGAACTGCAAGCCACTGAGTAGCTCCTTTATTTTTAGCCTTGGTTTCTGACACTGAAGATCCCTTTTATTTATGTGTTATCTTCTGCATATGCTTTCTGTTTATTCTCTGATTCTACAGCTGCAGCATCACCTATCAGGAATTAAGCAGTCACGGCCACAAGCGGCATGCTAATGATTTCCCGACAATACCATCTCAATATCGTCGTGATCATCGGGATAACAAGGTGATTGACAACATCGGTATAAAATCCGTTGAGTTTCGAGCTATTTTGTGATGGTGAGTCAGCGAAAGCTGATTTAAAAGATCCATATGGTATTCTGATTCTCTGAATGAGCTTATCGCATAGAATCGACCGGATCTTTGAGCTGACTATATAAGTGATAATGGTGCAGAATGAGTAGTTGCTTGTGTGTTTTGATCAGTTCAAGGAATCAAACCCCTTTGTGGAACTCTTGCACGTGAGATTCATCTTACAATATTACATTCCTTCTTTTCATGTCACGTGGGGGTTGGCCACATGCTCTGTTATTAATCAGTTGGTTGATTAAGATCTTGAACTTAAGTTCTTACCGTATCTATTCCATGTGGCTTTAACTTTTTATCCCCGAAACCTTCTTGCTTCCGAGTCATAGCATTGTGAGCGCATGAGGTGGATTTGTTTGCATATCATATCAAACCAAGGGAGAGAATAGACGGTTTTGCTATGATTGTTATGTTAGAATTTAGATTCTGATGGATGCAACAAATTTTCATATTTGGTCTTAGACTCATTAATATTTTGTGAGGTGTATTCAGTATGATTCTGAAAATGCGCACTTTAGGTTTTTTGTTGGTATAGATGCATTTTGTCAAAGGGCGAAGGGAAGGGGCAGGCCTTGTTGTGACATTGCAATACCAAGCCTCCCAAATATGCTCACTAGAATTTCATGATTTAGTGGGAGTAGTTATCTTTAAGTGTCCTCTCTTTCTCTACTGTTCTGTTTTTTTTTTTTTTTTTTTTTTTTTTTTGGGAAATTGAGATCAAGATTTTTGACAGAAAATAAGATCATAACCCATGATCTTATAAATCAATGAATATGAAAAAAAAAAAAACTCCTAATCCAATTTCGTTAAAATACAAACTATACAAAATCGATTATTAGCATTTTTAAATTGAGACTATATATAAATCAAGTGTCCTCTTTGTTTCATACTTTCATTCTCTCCCCCCAAAATCCTGGTTTTGTCTCCGGGTTTCATGTCTTCCCTTTTGTAGCTTGGCTGCTGTCTTCACTACTCGAATCGGACCTACACTTGCCTCGTCGTACAGCAGATGTTTGCTCGGCGATCTTTCGCATTATTAAGATGAGCTATGTTCATGACTTGATCATTGGTATCATGCGGGTACTCGTATTCACGCTAGGTTGGAGTCTGTGAGTTTGATCTTCGATCGAGAGTTGTGATTGCTGTCTAACTAGATTGATCCGACCGAAAAGGTGCTCAGTCAAGGTTTTGAATCTCAATGGAGTCCGACTTTATGACACGGATAGGCTTTTTCGTTGTTTTAAGATATAGATTTATCTGAAATATGAATTACAATAGAGTTGGTTTCTGTTCTAGGTTTGTGATTAGTATATTGACAATCATCTGCTACAATTACCAAAAATCATGTGATTATAAGCTTAGATTTATTTATCATTGGCAAGCCAAGGGTGGGAGAAAGGAGAGACAACTTGGGTTATAGTATAGAATTCTTTTCATCGGGGAAGTAGAAAATAATGGGGCATTATTGCGTAAGTGTTTTATATTATCAAGGTCATTACACTCATAAATTTTTTTACTATTAATTATTTTTTCTCTCATAATATGACTTGACAACATTAAAAATTGTGTTGAAAATATACATTTCCTAAAAAATATTACGATTATTATTTTTCACTCAGATGATCACGATCATGTTAATCATGTTAAAACATAACATCGATTACAATACATCTCACCCCTATCACTGCAAGGTTCGAACTCACGATAGAGGAAGATCGTATAAACTTAAAAGAGGTATCGATCGAGGATTTGAACGTGTCACAATTGACACGAAGGATACTTTATAGAGGATACATAACCATTTTGTGTATGGATTTTAGAGTCGCAAACAGGCAACGATATCGTCCAAAAAAAAAGAAAAAAAGAAAAAAGAAAAAAAAAAAAGCTTATTGTGCTTATGACCTCCTCGTGTTCGATGAACACATGACTATTACTGAAACTACACCAATAATAGCAAAGTTAGAGAATTGACTGGTCTTTGCAAATTGATATTAGCTTAAATCAAATTGAACTTGTCCTTCGTCAACATTCATCTCAAACTATACCTAACTATACTATTAGTGACAAAGAAACCACAACCAAAAAAAAGACAACTAGAAAACCGGAACAAGGGAGTTTCCCTATGTGAAATCCTCCAATAAAAGAGCTTTCTAAGTTTAGTTTTTTGTTTAATTAATTGGTTTGCGGCAAAAGGGCTCTTAGGCCAAGGTGATTACATTAGTATAAGCAAAGTCATGTAGAACAGTATATGAAAAAGAGAGGAAAGCATATGTGGTTTTTTAGTCCTTTGTTCAATGAGACATTGAAACGGCCCCCACGTTCTCCTCATATCTTATTCTCTTGTTTCTTTGTTGCTCCCTCTTTCTTCTAACATACGATATGTTATCGGGAAGTTATCATCTGCTCGTTTTTAGCAACATTTCGTCTAATTTGAATGATAAATATCATCATAACCGGAACTTAAACCTTCCAAACTCAACAATCTCACCGGTTGAACCCATCTTTCAGATGTTCAAAAAATTAACCTAATAAAACTATAAATATCATAATAATATCGATTTATCTGAAACATAAAATTGTATATTTAATAGACACCATGTTGTCTCCTGCTCCAAGGAAATAAATATGTGCACACAATCTACTCTTCCCTCTCTTGTGATGCTCCATAAATACTTCTCCTCACTTGCCTTAGAAATGAGTCTCCCTCTTTTGTGATCATCAACTTCACTCCTATCACTCCTACCTTGCCACACTCCCTATTTAAACCTACTACATCTTATCTAGCTAGTGCATTTCACTTGGTGCTCATAGGCCTTCTCACATGATCATGGTATGTGAACGTATCATCCAACTATCTTTGACTTATAAGTGCTAACATCGTAATAATTCCAAGTGAATAGATGATTCGTGCACCTTGATCGTGAATGATCCGCTCTTTACATTCTTTCTAGTCCTATCATTTCAATGGTTTTTTCATAGTTTTTTATATTTTCAAGTTATTTGAGGTTGTTTTATGATGTTTTTAACCATTTTCATTCGATTTTGAATGTTTTGAAGAGAATTGAGTGAGGAAGAATAGCAGATGTAGAGAGTCGTGATTATGGGTGAAACGCCAGAATTCTGAAGAAACAACTAATGAACTTGTACGGTTTGTTTCGTTGCATGTAGGGAAACCAGAAACCGGCGTGGTTGGAGGCTCTTTATGCTGAGAAGTTCTTCGAGGGATGTACGAGGCATGAGACCGCCAGGAAGAACGAGAAGAACGTGCTCTGCTTGGATTGTTGCATCAGTATCTGTCCCCATTGCATAACCTTGCATCGTGTACATAGGCTTCTCCAAATTCGCCGCTATGTGTATCATGATGTTATCGGGCTGGAAGATCTTGAGAAGCTCATAGATTGCTCCAGTGTCCAGGTTCCTCACACAATTCTCATCCCTTGATCATTTTTGGTGATAATGTACAACATCACAAAGTTTACCTGCAACAAGGACTCGCGAAATAGGACATGTTTCAGTTTATCCGTTTTTTGATACATTTTAAGGATAACGATTGCAGGTTCACAGTGAAAAAGTTACTAGTATGATTTAGCTTCGTGTGGTCATGATTTTGATGAGTAATTGAGCTAAATGTATCTCCAGGCCTACACAATCAATGGCGGGAAGGTGATATTTATCAAGAAGAGGCCTCAGAATAGGCAATTCAAAGGGGCAACAAGCTATTGCACTTCCTGTGATAGAAGCCTCCAGGAACCTTATATTCATTGCTCTCTCGGATGCAAGGTAATTGATACAGGTTTAAACACAGAATTGGGTTGATTAAATAAAGTGAAATCCTTCGGGATTTTCTTTTGAGAAACATAACTGGAAAGCAAATTATCACTAAATAGGTTCACGTAAAATCGTAGACATAGTTGGTTAAAGTCAGTTCAGAACTGCCTTGATTATAATGACCCCTGGTTTGCAGCATCCCTTCACTTGGAACATGAGATTCGATGCTTGTCTAAATCAAAATTATGTAAGATTTTTTTTATATTATTGGTTTGTCGGAACCAGTTGAATACTAGGATATGATTGGATTTGGGTTGACACTTGAATAGGTGGACTTCGTGATGAAGTACAACAAGGATCTAACACCCTACCTAAGGGTATGCGATACCCTTCAATTGGGTACGGACTTCATTTATCCTCAAGACATGATCATCGGATCACGCAATGACATGCCCAACTTTGAACTCTGTCATTCTACGACCAACTTTGACTCCGATGAGCCAATGAGCTCGTCTTCTAGCTCGTCAGGCTGCACCGAGAGCACGAGCATGGTAAGCTTCGAGATAGTGAAGAAGAAGCGGACCGGGTACTTCTCCATTTCGGACTATGACATGGCCTCGAGCATGAATAGAAGAAAAAGCATTCCTCATAGATCTCCCTTGTGCTGACCACATTGCTACTAGCAAATAATCTATATCTTGTAGCTCCTTGATTGTACCTTATAGCATTTATCAACTTAGGATTAGTGGCCAAGCTTGTATTTTGTCTTTGTATCATGTGTGTAGCTTTAACTACTCCAAATTCAAAGTTATAAGTTATAATAATCTACCATGATCTATCGATCAATCGTCGTGTGATTGTTTAATCACGTTGTGGTTCCTCGTTTTAAGTTAATTAATGGAGCGGTCGGGGGATTTGCCTTGATGGCTAGTTTCACGTGAGGTCACAATTCCAAGTTATGGTTCTTGTGAACACATTTTGTTTATTAACTTGGTTCATGCATTGGAAGCTCTCATTCTTCATATGGTGCTTGTCATTTATGTTGAAAATTTCTCTACATAGCACCAAAAAATGGAAGGAAGAAATCCTTGTGATGCACTTTAAGATATATAGTAGAGTACAAGATTTAAAGGATTTATCATACATTACCAAAATACTCGGGGCATCATGTCGATATCTGTAACGAATTTAGACCCGAGAAATCGAAGGATCCAAATATTATAATCGAGCAACGACCACCACAAATAAGAACTAAATCGATAACACACGAGATTTAACTTTAAAAAGCGAAACAATCTTGAGAAAAACCCCACAAAGAAACAAATCACTAATCAACCAACAAATTATAATCTGTTTGTCTCTTTTAAATCCTCAATCTCACCTTATATGTTTCACTCTTAAAAAGGAAAGATGATGACAGCAAGAAGAATGAAACAAGAGTGAAGAAAGAAGGAGAAACGGAGTATTCATAAGGAAGGGAAAGGGAAAGACAGAAAGGAGGTAAAAACCCTAAGGTGGCTCGAAGACGTTCGATTGAAATCGGAGCAAGGTCTCAGATCCAGCCACATGTAACACCTCGAGTACACAAACAGTCAAATCAAGGGACATTCATAACGCCACCTAAGTTATCAAATAATCTCGTCATCATCATTATCTAGATTTTTTATTCACGATCATACGATCTTGTGATTGTTTTTTGTGCAAACACTAAATATTTTTATCATCGACAAGGTCTGAAAAGGTGATTGGGGCTAGTCAATTTTTTTGAGTTACTGGTGACAACAAATAAATGAATTTAGAATTAACGTATTACTTCATTCGTCCCAAATTAATAGAAATTTTTTTTATTTGAATCGTATCAAAATAAATGAAACTTTTTCTTATTTGGAAAAGAAAACTTTTTTTCTATAAGATTACCAAAATAACCATATTTTTTTTTTCTCACTTTTCTTTCTTTCACACTCATAAAGATAAAAATATAAATACTTATTAAATTCAATATACATAAATTTTCGTGTCGGATGACGTGTCAAAATGTTTTCGATTAAATTAAGATGGAAGAAGTACTTGATAAGTATATGTTGTTTTACTATTGTTATTTTTGAATGAATGCCTCATGTAGATGGTGGTAATGAATGAAAGTCTTCGTTAAACAAGCTCATTTTGATTGAATTAACTCTTTATATGTTTAATAATGATGAAAATTTTAAATAATCACACATAAATTCATCATGAAGTAAACTAATATTATAATTTTGATGGGATAAATTGATTTGATATAAAATATAGGTGTTTTGATAATTTCATATGAATTGTTTTTTCAAACGTTTCATTTATTTTGAATTGATCAAATAAGAAAATATTTTCATTAATTTAAAATGAAGAGAATAAAATCAAATCTATAAACTAGATGCTAAATTACGGGAAATTCCCCAACAAATCACAACCGATCGTCGTCATCATTGCCGTTGGTCACACTCGCGAACACACCGTCAAACTCTCACAGCGCAATTCGACCATTTTCCAGTGAGTTCAATTTCCCACGTTTGAATAATTGAATCCTTGATTTCGCTGATTAGTTTTTAGGTTTAGTCGTTGAGAATGAAAATATGACTGTGATTATAGAAATGATATCACATTGGACATGAAAACTTGCATTTTCTGGCACGGCTTATTTTCCTGGTTTGGTGTCTTGTTTTGTTGTTGTTCTTTTAGTTATTCTTGATGTGATGTAATAAGTCACTTGGTGACGTGGCGTCTTAGCTGTCGTTCAGCTGGCAGGTGAGCTGGATTGTATAAAAGCCATGTTCGTTGGGAATTTACCTATGAAGGGTCGTCTCCGTCCTGCTGATGTGCTACTTTTCAACTAGGAACAAGGTCGGAACAGTTATGTGGATGTTACATGTGTCTCATCTATGACACATACCAGTGACGGGAAGGCCGCTGAGGATGCAACGGTCGAAAAGGTCAAAAAACACGTGGAAGGTTGCCGTGCCAACGAGCATATTTTCATCCCATTCTCCACCGACATCTTTGACGTCCTTACCAAGGACGCGGTAACCCTGCTGAACCGCATTTCAAAGATAGCCAACACAAATGCACCTACCCTTAACCAGCAAATGTCTTTCATCCGAATCGGGTTTGCCACCCAAAAGGGCGTCGCCGCCTCAATTGTGACGCGGATGGATGATGTCTTTATTTAAATCTGTATTCAACAAATCGATATATTTTACTAATATTTTATTTATTTAGTAATTGATTGTTACAAATTTCCAATGCGCCCTTCCCTCCCCTCTCTTATTCTCTCTTATGTTTTCTTTAGAGATAAGGATTTTTTTTTATCAATCGAATAGTCAGTAAATTCGAAAGATCTTTTAAATCACTTTTCGCTGACGGATTCACCATAATAAAGTAGCTCCGCACTCAACAGATTTTTGATCCCTTGACATCTCTTTTTCTTGAAAAAATTGGTTGAGCGATTTATCATGTGGGGTGGGATGATCTACATTCTCATTCTCTCTTATGTTCTCCTCCAAATTCTCCTTCTTTTTTCTCAAGAAACCTAATTTGTCAATTTGATCTACCATTATCATCGGTTGATATTTCTTGAATCTATATGATCTGCTATTTTTTTTCCTTCAAGTTTCATAAAAATTTCAACACACGATAGATCAACATGGGAGTGAGGGAGTAATGAAGGATACAATCTTACTCTTTTGGACCCACAGTATATATACAAACTAAGTACTCCTACGGAGTATATTTCATTAGTATCGCGATCTAGTAAAATCATTCATGGAGTACAGTTATATGCATCAGCTAGCGATGAACTAGTATTAGTGACCTACTATCAATAGTGCTCCAAGTATTTGATCTGGTGTTACTGAGAGACAAGAGATGATCGCAGTGTCGTCGGTTCATTGTTTAGGACCAGTTATATATAGTTCTTGCTTAGGTAGAAGCTATAAATCTTGTGAAGCTTGCTTCATCATGGGAGGAACCTATCGTATATGCCCGGAACGCGATGGACCAATTGGAACGGGATGATATTTTCTGTGCAACCTGACAAGGCTCGAAACTGAGTCTTGTAGAAGGATCATAGATTCACATAATGAATGAAGGGATAAATACAATAAAAATGTCGAAGAAATCACGTCATACCCAAAGCTCAAGGAATCGCTCGATCTGAAAAGATCTCATTGTCTCTTCTCAGGTTTAGTCGGCGTCATCTGAAGATGATCCGCTTGTGTTGAAAATTTTGGGGCAACTAAACACTGTGCAGAAGGATTGAAGTCCCATCAGCACAAGCATCAAGATCGTCGCAATGACTATAAGGATCCTCCAAGAACTGTATATATACTTCCTCATCAGAACCCTGAACTTCCTCTTTGGCGTGTTGTCGTAATACTTATTAGCTTCCACGATGGCTTTATCCATAAAAGGTACTCTGCTTAACCTGATTGCTCTGCTCATTCCATTCCACAGGTCGGCCACCTCCTGGTCGCTCTTGAGCCGGTTAACTATGATCTTCTTCTCCCTCAGCAACTTTGCATCCTCGGAGGTGTCTATGATCCCGTTCATCAGCTCGGTGTACCTGGCTAGTACTAATGGACCCTGACCGGCCAATGCTTCGTATGCCACCAAGTTTCTCATCACAACTTCCGTGAGTCCATCTAAGTGGATGATGGGAAGATGGAACTTCCGAGTGATGGCATCAAACTTGATGGTCGTTATGTTGCCTGTTGTGGGGCAGAACTCGATGCCTGCATCAGTTAGTTCCGTTACTGAAGGGATCATGATCTCCTCAACCAATGGAGCCTTCTCATCCGCGGTGTTCTCAGCATCCTCATGATCAGATGGCAGAACCGTATCAAGCGCTGCTACTGCATTTGAAACTGCCGAGATCCTGGAAATCATCTTGATGGGTGTCACTATCACTATGCTTATCTTTCGTATCACGCCTACATTGATTTTGGATAGCAGTTTCCAAAACCTGGACACGGTCTCCATTTCCTGACTCATCGAACTCGAAGTCCTCCTCATGCTCTTGATTTCCAGGACTCCTGAGATCTCCTGCGGAGTCTGTTCTTGTTCGGGGATGATCAGATGGTACAAAAGGTCTAGCAGATGCCAATGCTCGATGACCTTGGGATGTGGATAAGCTTCGTTGATTTGGAGTGGTGAGATCTGCTTGCAAACATCCAAGAGAATCAGAGCCAACAGATCATCGGCCAAGTCCACGGAAGTGCAATGCACAACGTGCATGATTTTTCTTAGCACGATGGTCGGAATCTGGTTTTCCAGCATAAAGATATCGTTAAGGATCGACTCGTACGCCAACTTCTTGCCTCCAGATCCCATGAAGATTCGACTCCGCCTGGGCGAAAAGGCCAAGGCTGAATGAGTCTTATCAGTAAATCTATGGAGAAAGTCGAGCATGAAAATGCCATCAATAGTCATCAGCCACGCCAGCGTTTCTCCGTCCATGTCAAAAAACTTATGGTAGCATGCTCGAACATGAGCATTCATCTTCATCAGCTTGTCGACGAGCTTTTGCAGCTCAAGGGTCTTGAACCGAGCTTGCACCTTCTTGGTGGACACAAGCTTGTACTTCTCAAGCTTGTACAGATCCTCACGCCAATGATGATATGGCCCCAAGGCGATCAGCTGAGGCGAATAGGCCTCAGGCTTGATTGCCTTGAGAACATTTGAAACATGGAAGATGCAAACAGGAACGTCGTTTCCTTCATCGTCATCATTCTCATCCTCGAAGAAATTACGAATCTCTATCACCCACCTCTTGTCGTCTAACGCAACATTTTTGTTCGAGTTCATCTTATCTCAGCTAATAAGGTACCTATTTCTTGTCCTGTATCCTTAGCCAGTTACCAGCTCGGCTTATATATATGTCACGTTATTATCTCGGATAAGTACTGCAAGAATGTGAACCTAACATTTTGAACGTGAACTCTCGTGGTCTTGAAAAGTAAAGAGGAAGAGACCTATACTATACGTTTTGTCATAAGAGGAAGCTTCATGGAAGCACTATGATCAATTATAGTATGATATCTGAATTCTTGTGTTCGGTTCGCGGCTTCATAAGTTGGTATGTTTCAACAAAAATGATGGATTTTATTTCACCAATTATGCACATGGTTGATAATTAAATTATGTGGAAGATTATGAGCACGTAACGTCCTAATCTATTAATATATGTTTGGATGTCAGTGGACAGGAAAATGCGTGAGTATGTGAAATTGATAAAAGGTTGAATGGTCTTTCAAAGTTTATCATGTCAAAGATTATCATCTATCGAATTGACATTATGGACAATATTGACCTTGTTCTGCAGATTGTTATTTTCACAGTCCGGCGTCACTCCGATTAAAACATCAATGTTAAGAATTCTATTGTTTTTGAAAGAAAAAAGTAAAAAATAACCTTTATTTATTTATTTATTTTACTTATTGTCGCTGCCCATTAACAACCTCTGGTGTTGCTTTTATTTTCTGGAATATTTATGAATCAATATTTATCAGGCTAAAATGTGTTATGCATAGAACTCTTAACTCGTGTTTATAGGTGCTTTTGCATAACTGCTTAGCTCATTTGGATCTAGCACGACTTGTTTCAAGCGTTGACTCTTGACAAAATGCTTATACTTCCTCCCTCTCATAATATTTGGAATCGTTTGATTCGACATGAAAATTTATTTACATGTTGAATTTTTATGAAATGTGATGAAGAAAATATATTTTTTAGGAGGTAGTACCTATATAACAAAACATGATTGATGTGTTTTTTTTTAAATTAAACATTGATTAAAAGAGGAAAATGTTATAAATAAATTGGAAGAACCCAAAAAGAAAAATATTACATATATTATGGAACGGAAGGAATACTGGACAACAAATAATAGAGCCAACTCTTTGTAGGTGACTCTGAAAAAATCGATCCATCAATCTAAAGTCATAACATGCAAACTTTGAGAAAATACTACAAAACGAAATAGGGATAACGCAATAGATATATTAGAGATGAGAACCTCAAAGGACAGTTGTTTGTGTACTCATTTTTTAGCAATCCACATATTGGTAAAATATTATGTAGCTTTAATAAATGGTGTCATATGTCGTCGTATCAATATCGAATCCTGAAAGGTTAATCTAAAACGACAAGAAAAATACAGCAAAGTGTGCAATATGAAAATTATAATCGACGCGTGAGTCAACGCGTGAATTTGACTCACTTGGTCTTAAGATGAATTTGTCCCGTTCCTGTGCTTACGGATGTCACGACAGTCATTTCTTAAGATATAACGACTAATCGCACTCGAATAACACACAAAATTCAAACACACAACGTACCTATTTATGCATCGAACTCTTTCATTTATGAGACTAATGACGTTAAACGAACTTGGGCAACGCATGCAAAAGACAATGCTCGACTATGCATGTAATTAGGGTGGATTGTGTTGGAATCACATTATAATTCATTAGTCACAAATGAATTATATGGATGATATTTATAAAAGTTAAGATACACCTATTGCTATAAAGATAACTTTATTTTATAATGGATAGATATTTGTAGCGTTAGTCATTATGCGCTCAAATTTATCCCCTTGAAAATATTATTAGCATAGTAGTCAAGTAGGGATATCGATCCCACGAGAAAAGTTCAATTGTTTTAGGTGAATAATATAATCGTCAAATATGAATGTGAATCATTCTAGCGATTAAGCTCAAATAAAAATAAATTGGTGGGAGGTTATGATTTGTATCTAACTAAAGATGCAAAATAAAAAATAAACAATATAGATTAATTACTAACGAATATGTTGGAAAGGTTGAAGCAGTTAAGCTAACATAGCAAACCACAAACCACATGCAATTTCCTCTAAAGATTTTTCATGGACCAATCATTGACAATTATGATGAAATTAATATGATTAGATAGTTATGGATATTTGAAAACATACACATCTCATTTCTTTTTCCTAAATCAAAAGAAAAGTGAACCTGATTTTAAATAAGCTAAGGTGGCAGCAACAAACCTCCTATTTCACGAGGGAATTGAATTTTCCCAAATCCCCAAATTTTCTTTAAAGACAAAACATGTGAAAAAAGAAAAGAGAACCAAAGAGGCGGAGAAACCTTAGTCGGACGTGGGAAACTGAAACGTGATCCAACGAATCCAACAAAAGAATCCAACGACCATGATTTTGAAGAAGAAAACGCAATTTGGTCAAATTCGCGAGGTTGGGCTTGCTGTGATTTGAACGGGTCTTCGTAGAAAACTGACTGACCAATTTCGAAGTTGTGTGTATTATCAAATTTTGATTTATTTTGATTTTTGTATGATTGTTTAGAGTATTTTAGTGTGGATTTTTATGGATTCGGATTAGGGTTTTTATGTGCTGTATTTTGTTTTGGTTTTGATGCTGGCAGCCTATCATTGAAATTGACCACATTGAGCATCTTGATGATGTAACAGGGGAAGAAGATCATATTGAGGCAGTGCAAGAGTTATCGTATTCATCGAGTGATCATCAAAAGCGATTCCATCCTTACCAAGGTTTTCGCAATGCCTGATGATGCGTATCATTTTTATAACCATTATGCATTGCTTAAAGGTTTCGGTATTCGAAGACGTTTCACTAATAGCAGAAAAGGGGACGTTTGTAGAGCACGTTTTGTTTGTAAAAAGGAAGGTTTCAAAGACATGAAGGATAAAAGGCGGATTGATGCATTGTTTCTGTTGGGTTTTGCTTGTTGGGCTCACTCCTATGTGGAGGAAAGCCCAAAGCCCAAAACAAATGTAACCGCCACTGCATGAAGAAAATCAGGGTATAAGGTCAATATGTACAAGTCTGGGAAGAGGAAGAGGAGAAGTGAAAATCTGCCACAAAAAACACAGCCATCGTAAAATCGTGTTTGTGGATTCGTTCATCGTTTGATCGGGGTGAAATTTTGTCAGCAGGTTCTGGATATCCAGTTCTTCATTCTAAACGGTTGGATCAGTAAGACAAGGTTTGAGGTGTGAGTTATTGCCTCGACAGTGCCTTAGATTTTTTAGGTTGTTTATCTTCTTGTTTTTATATTTACAAGTCTTGTTGCTTTGTTGTTTTGGTTGACTGTTTGTATGTTTGTGTGCACTTGATTATTTAAGTTTTTTATTCTGATTTGATCATAATGGAGCTGGTTCATTGGTCTTGACGACCCGCGATTTTTACCTTTGATTTTGAGGGGTTTTCCACGTTAAAAATCTTGATGTTCGTGTCATTATTTTTCTGTCGTATATTTGTTGAATTGCTCCTATCAGGTTCTTACAAGTGGAGAATTGAGTCCGTTGCCTCATATTCCCAACAATTTCGACGTAGAGAAACTCAAACAGGTTATGAAGCAAAGTTTCAGGTCTCTTTATCAAAAGATGGAGTATGGATTGTGGAATTGTTCGACGATGTGCAGAACCATGATCTTATTGAAACTCTATCAAAGAAAGGCAAACATCGATCTCATAAGATACTTCATCGGACTGATACTTGTTGTAACTTTATATCATCCTTGAGTAAAAAGGGACTCCGGCCAAGTCAAATCCAGAAAGTGATTGAGGCTTTTAATGAGAGTCCAGGTGAGGTGACAACAACACATGTTTCAGACATCGTTAGGGTTGAACGAAAGAATATGTCGGAAAGGAATGTTTTGATATAATAAAACACTTCCAAGAAAAGGCTTTAGGTAACACCGATTTGTATTTTGCACTTGATTTGGCAAAAGACGGCTCTTTAAGGAGTATTTTCTGAGCAGATAGATGGACGATCAAAAGATTCATATATGAGATTTGGAGATGTTGTCGTTTTCGACGTGGCTTATAGGACAAACAGATTTAACCTACCATTTACTTCATTTGTTGGTGTTAATCACCATCAGCAGACTATTTTATTTGGAGCTGCATTACTGAAAGACGATACTATAGAGACCTTTGAGCGGGTGTTCCGCCCGTTCTGTAAGTGTATGTGCAACAAGCAACCACTGTCCATCATAGCCAATCACGATGGAACAATCACTCATGCGATTGCACAAGTATTTCCTGAATCACGACACTGATTTTATGCTTGGGACATGTATAAGCACCAAGTGGAAAAGCTTCAACAAGATCTACGATCTAAGTATCCAGACTTCAAGGTAAGTACAACAAATAATATCTTGTTTTGACTTGCTTTAGAAACAAAATTAGTGTTTCTTTGATAAGTTACTTATTTGCTGTAGAAACAAAATGCTCATTTTCTCACATGCTGATATGTTGATTTTCTTCTCTTTTCTTTGATGTTCAATCTTTTGATTTGTAATTTTTTTTACGAGGAGCATAAAACATGGATGAGAAATCATACAATTGAAGATTTCGAGTCCCGCTGGAATGAAATGAAGGAGAAATATGGATTTGATGATGATAAAGACCGTTGGTTAATGAAAATGTACGATTTGAGGTGGTATTGGGCAAAATGTTACTTGAATGACACTTTCTTTGCCGATATGACCACAAGTGTAAGAAACGAAAATATACATGTTTTTTTTATGGGTATGTCAATGCAAGCACCATGTTAAATGATTTTGTGGTGCAGTATGATTAATCACTAGTAGCTCCAAGAGCTGTCGAGGAGGAGGAGGATTTTATCAGTATGGATTCAAAATCAACTATGGTGACAGACCATCCAATTGAAAAAATGACCGCAAAGTGTTATACAAGGAAGGTGTTTAATGTGTTCTTGAAGGAGTGGAAGCTTGTCAATGGCTACTGCAGTCATGAGACTATTTGTAGGACTGATGTTGTACATGTTTATCGAGTTGTACTACGGAATGTAGAGAAATTCTTTCGGGGGAAGGTAGAGTTTGATCCAAATGGAGGGTCTAAGTGTACATGTTCATGTGGCAAGTTCGAAAGTTATGGATTATTGTGTAAACATGCTCTTTACGTCTTGATTAGGAAGCAAGCGACTGAATTCCAAAGCAATATATTTTACGGAGGTGGACGATCGATGCTAGATATAAAGCGACAACGCTTGTAGTCAGAACATGGAACATGATTATGGTATTGGAAATGGTATGAGTCCCTTGAGAGTTTGGGCACGACGAAGGCGCATATCTGAATGTGCTAATACAGCTTATGATGTTATGACATAGTATGAATTTTTTTTCATCCTCTGATATGAGACATAATGGAGATTATTGATGTTCTTTGCCGAGCCTTGCAAAGAAAGTCTCAGGATATCCTTAATGCAATGCATTTCGTGATGTCTACAAAAGCACTCATTCAACAATTACAGGCCAATGTCTGGGAGAAACAGCTAGAGACTGTGAACGTTGTTTTGATCAAAAGCATGACATTACTATCCCAGATATGAATATCAGGTAAATGAAAGGTCGACGAGATAATATTTTTGTTGGTTATCGTTTACAATTTGATGTTTATTATGAGGCAATTGCAGCTCAAAGACAGGAGCTAGATACCCGATTCGGTGATAAAACAGTTGAGTTATTGTCTCTTAGTTCGGCTCTTGATCGGCGAGATAATTTCATATTGTTTAGTGTTGAAAATATTTATAGGCTTGCTGCTGAATTTTATCCCGGGGATTTCACAGAACATGAGCTATAACTCTTGAAAGTCCGCTTGCTGCATTTTGAGAAAAGATGTCCTAGAAGATCCGATTTTTCAGAATTTGTCATCCATCTGTGAATTTCGTCAAGGATTGACGAAGTCAGGAAAGTCAACTATTTATCCTCATTGATATACTTATTCGTCTTGTGATGACTCTTCCTGTTTCTACAGCTACTATTGAGGGACGTTCTCAGCAATGAAAATTGTCAAAATTAGTCTTCGGAATAAAATGAAGGATGAGTTTCTTGAGGATTACTTGATCACTTATATAGAGAAAGAAATAACATTAACTTTCTCTACAGATATAATTGTTGGATTAATGGGCTCATATTATATGTACAAGGACAATTTAACTATACTGATTAATTATATGTCATGTGCTATCTTGCGGTTTGGCCCAAATATTAGTGGTCATACGGATATTAATATTAAGTGGGCTAATATGTCGTCTCATAAAATATATGGCAAAATTGTGTAGATACCTACGGATTTGATCTTAATTGATGATGGGCTGATTAGGGTTAAGAACCACTATATATATGAAGGTTATGATCCCCGGTTGAACAGACGTTACATCTTTCTAGCATCCCATCGCGAGAGAGAAACCCTAGCGTGTGTATCAACTGGAAGATACACTTCCGCTTATGATTTGTTCTAAATAATTCGATATGAAAGTTATCGTATTTATGGGATTTATTCCAACAATAATATTAGAGGAATTCGACAAAGCAACGACGTGACGTCTTAGACTCAAATGAATGTCATCTTGAGTAGTTCATTTAAAATATTATCATGCTTTTGTCAATGATTTTATCTTTTTAAAAATTGATAAAAAAAATTGATTTTCATAACCAATCAGAAATCAGAATAATATGGAGGACATACAAGACACAATGATTAAGAGTATTTATATTAGATACGATAAAATATAATATATGTATAAATGAAAAGGTAGAATATGTAGTTGAGAAAATTAGTGATGTAATGTTAAAAAAAAATATCTTGAAATATCTGTATAAACTGTAAAATGAGAAAAAATGAATTATAATTTTTCAAATGAAGAGTAATACTGTAGCATAATGTATTTGTTATAGGTGAAATATAATAAAATGGAATGTATTGAATACTTAAAAATAGAGAGAAAAGTTTACCGTATCTAATATAATTGCCCTAAGAGCATTTGCATTGGATTATATAAAATAGAGATTCTATAAAAGGAAAAAAAAAAATAGAACGATGATGTGATAAAAAGTTAAAAAGACATTGAAAAAATATATTGAAATATGTATTAAAGTGAAAAATTTATATCCCGTATGAGATAGAAAAATTCGATAAAGGTATCGTATTATTATAATATGTAGCATTCTCTATTTTTATACATCAATTTACTACTCCTTCCGTTCAAAATTAGTTGCATCATATGTACACGTAGGCAAAAAAAATTTGAGCTACGAATCATCCACAAGACGATCAAACAATGGTTTTTTAAAATTATCATGAAACGTGATATTAAAGATAATTCAACTTGTCCATTATAACTTTGGGTCAACAAAATTTTCAAAATATATCATTCAATATAAAAAAACAACGCATTAAAATACATAATGAATAGTATTATTAATGCGTAACGTTTCAATTTTTTGGGGACGGAGGGAGTGTAACTTATGTGTAACCGTTTGACATAACATGTGTGTCGAAGTCAAATTTGACACAACGTATAACGACGATCCATTATAATTTTTTTTATAAATTTATCATAAAATATTAGTAAATTTAAAACAGAGATAATATGACAAAAGAAAAAGGATATTCTGATGGAAGTGCTCCGGGAAAAATATGGGGTGCAGTCCGCAGTTGATGAGTAATTAAGACAGTAAAGTCAACGTCCAGTGAGCAACTGAAAAGAAAGGAGAGCAGATGGAAGTTGGAACGCTGATGAAAATGGAACACTATATTTGTAGCAAGTTGCATATCTAAACAGAAACTATATGGGCAAAGTTTCTGTTCACCTAAGCCATAAGCAAACAACAAAAATCTAGTTCAAGAGCTTGCCAACATATAAATGTGTGCATTTTTTTCGTTACACTTACGACACAACGTCGATCCAGGCCAAACCTGAAAATGAAACCCAAACGGTCATAACATCGATCAAAAATTTCAGTCCAAGAACAAATATACACCTGGCTCCCTACATTCCGATTCCGAACCTAATTCTCTCAAGTCTCAACATGTCTGAAAATTCCGAAATCTATCACCTTACTTCCTCCATAAATACTGGTAATCAATCCATATAGTGATCGCATGTTCATGTGTTCACATAAGTTTTAACACATTCATATCAACCAATGCCGATGTATTTGCTTGATTGACGAGAACTATTCCTTTAAAACAAGATCACAGGTTCTTCCAATTAATCCATCAGAAGCTGAATGGATCTGTACCAAATATTAAGTATACAACCAATGAATTGGGCATTGTATGTGTCACGATAGGGTAGGGCCCGATATATCAAGATGATGACATGATATCAAACCAGGAAAAAATCCATCCTTATCCTCTTCTGATGTGAAGATGAGCGACGTGTGTGCTGTGGCCTGTGGTTGGTTGGTTTCAATGCCCCCACTTGTCTATGCTAAGCTTCATCAATAATTTATCAACATTATCTTGTAAAAAAATACGTGCAAGATCATGTGCCACTCTGTGCCACATTCATTTGTTATACCCATTCAACCTGGTGACACCATTTGTTACGTGCA
Source organism: Drosera capensis (assembly GCA_001925005.1). NCBI lineage: Eukaryota > Viridiplantae > Streptophyta > Magnoliopsida > Caryophyllales > Droseraceae > Drosera > Drosera capensis. The sequence continues at coordinate 78,713 of LIEC01012548.1, read as the reverse complement.
GCTCTCTCCTTGTAACAAAAGTCATGACTGTATTGAGTAAAGAAGAAGGGATTGTGTAGCTAAAGTTGAATTAAAAATGCAATCTCTTGTCACCTCCAGTTTAAAAGTGTGACTGTGTGACATCTTTTGGTACCAGTTCAAATACTTGCGTGAGAAGTGACGACATCCACATCAGATGTAATAATTTTTTTTTATTAAATATATTCTATTTATACCTCATTATATTTTAAAAAAATACAATATGTTACAGTATTCTTCTTCATTTAAAGAATTAATATTTATTTTTTCTCATTTTACAGTTTCTGCACACACTCAAACATTTTTTTTCAACCTCACATCATTATGTTTTTCAACTACATTTTTAAACCTGTTTATACCTATACTCTATTTAACCATATCTAATATAAACATGGATTACCCAGACATGTTGTGCCCACAACATGTGAGCTTGTGACGTGTACCCGATACAGTAATTTTTCTTTTCATTTTTCATTATGACCTCGTGTAATACACAGGATAAAAGTGGGATTCGATAAATAATTTTGATAAATCTATGTTTGGTAGCAAAAACGATATATGAATTGCAAATCCCTCCTAAAAAAGATAACATCTCTAATCCCATCATTATCAATCTTACCTACCACATATCGTTAGTTATCCCGCAGATTGCAATAAAAATTTCAATAATACTAATATCTATTGATCGCTATGGACACCTGTCGATCGTCGTGAAGCATTGCTGACCATTGGCAGCGGCCACTGACCGCTGTCGACAAACGCCACCGGCCACCACCGATAACCCCCAGACCGACACCGACTGTCACAAGGCATAGTCGATTGCCCCAACTACTACAACCCACCATCGTCTACTATCACCACCGACGACCGTTGCTGACCATAGCTACCGCCAACGACCACCACCACTGACTACCATCGATCGTCGTCGATCGCTGCCCACCACCATCACCAGCTGTAGCTGACAATCGCCAACCGTAATCCAGAACCATAGACCGACACCCGTCGATAGTAGCTATCAACCATCGACCACCGATGCCCATTGCGGATTATTTACATAAAATTATCATTAAAATTGTTTGATTAATGATATAGAATTCTCACAATCTCATTCGTATCAAACATCACATGATATAAGTACGATAGGATTATTAATCCCTCGTATAACTAGTGAAAGGATTATGAATCCCCTCACTATTTATCCCACCTTATCATATTTATAACCAAACGAGCCCTACGATATCTGCACACAATGCAACATCAAAAAATCACCAAAAATACATATCGTTACGAGTCATTAAACGTATACGTGCACACAATTTCATGAAAATCGTAAGTCATCCAAAAAATATCATCGAACACATGAAAATGCACAAGCTAAAATCTAGATATCTACACTGGAGGAGCCAAAGGTGGCGATGGATTGTGAGAATCATTGGTACGAAAATCAAAAGCATTCCTCCCTTAAAAGCGATATTATTTGGGTCATTCTTTCTATCTCCGTCCTTAGAGTTGCCACCTCATCCTAAAGCGTCATCAACTTGAACGACCGACGGATTCTGAGTTTCTATTGATCGAGAAACGCACCTCCTTGAGATAGTATATCGAGAAGGTCGATCCAAGACCATAAACGTATCCCTTCTTACATCCAGCTGCGTCTAGATACATCTCACTGGTGAAGGACGCTCCAGCTTCAGAGTCAGCTAAGTGTCGGGCTCCTATGTGGCTAAGAAATCATTCACCGCTGTAACTTGACGAACTCTATACTCCGTCTATATCACAAGGAAAACAATCTAAAAAATAATGAGTTATTCAATCTTAAAAAAAAATTCAATAAATTTGAAACAAAATACTAGAATCGAAACCAAAAAAAAAACTATGAATAAAAGATTGATTTATCGACACTCCTATCACTCTATCATCATATAGCTCGATCTCCTCACTCGAGATAGACACGTCATTGACTTTTTTTTTTTTTTTTTTTTGTGCAACCTCTAAGTGAGAGAGTTTGCCATAAGGATATAACTACCGAGGTGTTGCATTCATTATGTCAAAGAACTCTCTAGAATTAGACAACGGACTGTCCTCAAAATCATTCATATTCCCTAACATGCTCTCGAAATCAACAATCACAAAATCATCCGTCACCATGTTCTCATAGGTATTCAGTCCTGGTATTCTAGACGATTCACTTTCTTCAAGCTCATCATGAAAGCTTCAGATTCAATACTCGACAAAAAATCGTATAAATACAAATGCAATCTCATGTCATCCACCAGCTAATACTCCTTATGCTAACATTTCACACATAAAATATTTCAGGTATGTAGAATAGTTAAACGACTGATGATAATGTGCAAAGTTTATAAATTTGTCAAATTAACAATCCATCGACTATCCATTCATACATTAATGATCTATTATATATCCATTATAAATTCGAATCCATCACTATGTTCACAAAATCAAAGAATTAATACTATTTTCAGTATATAAAAAAATTTCGCCACAATAATCTATGATTTCACTATTTTCAATCAATATCTATCAAATAGATCTTTTATATAGTTAGAAAAAAAAAACTAAGTATTCATTATGTAAACAAGTTTCACTACTTAATAATTTTAGCTTTTATGCAACAATTGACAAAGAACAAACAACTACTATTCTAATATTTTAAAAATAAATTCAATGAATTCGTAAATCGACAACTCATCCAAACCATCGTCCAACTCCATCAGCCAAACTATCATAACCATCGGGAAAAAAAAATTACAAAATCACAAACCATTTCTCTACCCAATCCCATATATCAAGCTACACCTAGGCTCCAGCCAATTCCTCAAATCAACCCAAATTCATCTACTCATTCATCATCAACCCAAACAATATACATCAAACATAAATTAAAAATAATTAAAGACAATTAGAGATGTAGTTTAAGAAATTATACTGCCTAGCTAGGGTTTGAAGAGAAATGACATTGATGTCTAGACTATAAATTTTGATGATCGATGGTGAATAAAGGTGTTTTTTTAATAATGTCTAGACTATAGTTACATAATTTAAATACATTGTTAATGCAAAAACATAATCATCTGAAAATATATAATGAATAATATAAAAATTAATAATAAAATCGAAACGCTCGTATATGTTGAGATTGAGCGAGTAAAATCTAATATGATATACAATTTTTTTCTTTCTTAGATTCTGCAAATTATTTGCACTTTGACATGCATTCCAAAAGCTTTCTTTGGATCATTATCAACACAAACATCATAACTTTAATTCACGGTGACCAAACTTAATTTACAATTATTTCAAGATAAGAAATATTAAAAAAAACAAACAATGAACATCAACCCGAAAGTTGAAACTAGGGATAATGGAGTATTTGCTTTCATTAATTAGCTATGAAGATAGGGTAGCTCTTAAAATGAACAAACATTTTACCATCATTTAACTGATCGTGAGTACATGTTTTTTTTTAGTTCATGTTTAATGTAACTTTAACTGAATGCCTACAGGAGAACAGGTCCAAATTCAAGGGTCAATAACATTGAACGGCCGTTTTGACTCAAGCAAATAGTCCCAATGCATAGACATGAAATTTCAATGCCTCGTGGGCCGCTCTCCAAATTTTCATTTCTTTCTCACTTTTTTTTTCCCTTAAATTTCGTAGCTATTTTTTTTCCGTCTTCAAACCCAAGATTTTTGAAATACTATGAATAAACGTAGAACTCTTTAATCAACTGATAACCACTAATTAATTAACATCCTCACTTTCGATGACATTAGTATTTCTTCAATACTTCGATTACTTCAAATACGTCGCTCACCTTCTCGTATTATTAACCGAAGAGAAGCTTTATTTCAAAGTTCAGTAGATTTACCAGATCCTTAATACTTTGTACGAATTTCGCCCCTCTAAGTTTTTATGATTTTTTTTAAGTCCACCCCTCCATAAGTTATTTTAAATTATCATTATTTTTAACTTATCTACTTAAAAAAAATTATGATATTTATTTATTTATGCTTAAAGTTCTTTTGATATCCATAGGATTCCCCTTCACTTTCGGTTCCCAAACTAAATCATCATCGGCCCAAAAATCACACATCATGGCTCCCACCACTACTCCATCACGAACTGAATTCCCCATTCTACCCTCAACACCATCTCAATTTCACCAAGGCACGCCACTCCTCTCAGGTCCATGAATCTATTCCAGCGCATAGGGTCCCCCACACCGAATCATATCCCTCAAAATCTTCTCCACGAAGCAAAGGCCTCTTAGAAAATGAAGAATCAAAAGTCCATGTTCTCGACTATCCCTTCAATTATTCCTGCCAACCAAACGACTTGCTGAAAAAGTCAGTAAACCAGCAACCTTAAACAAATTAGAAACAATAAGTAAAATAAACAAATGTAAAAATTAAAAAAAAATAATGAATAAAAATAACATGAAAAAAAAAAAAGGAGAGCAATATACTTACCGGAAAAAGAAAACGGCACGCAAAAGACGACGATGACGTAAGACGGCAAACCAAACCACATGGTGATGGAGACGACGATGACGGAGAAGTTCACGGAACTGAACTGAACTGAACGGGACGAACACGAACACGCATAGGAGGATGATGAATGTTAGATTGTGTCCTCAGATCAATTTCAGATGGGATGGTGGTTAATCGATTTCGATTGTCCCAAGTTACAGTTCATCATCAAAAATCGTCAGTAAATTTCACAAGTATATCTCTTCATTCATCTCACATACACACTGAAGATCATCATCAAGCAATTTTCCCAAAAGTAGATTTCGGTCACCGAGTACATCTAATAGCAGTCCCGATCCGACCAGATCCCCGCCATCGCCGCAACACTTCATCACCACACAGCAACGACAGCAACATCATCGACTTCGCCGGACTCCGACGCCACCAAAATAGAGAAAATCTCACAACTCAGAGCAAACGGGCCAAACCTGTTTGACTCGTCATCGATCATCAGGAGTCACCATCCGATGCGCTGGACATGATGGAGAGCCGGCTAGGTCTCGGCTGGAACGCAGATCTACGTCTCTGCTGATGCGACGATGGTCGAATCAACGCAGCCAACGCTCTCTTCACCAGATCTCCCTCGACCGTCCCGATCCTCACCAGAGAATTCGTCATCGCCGATCTCCGAGCATAGAGACCGTTACTCTGGTACGGAACCGCACGCCTCGACGGAGATCCGCCGTACTTTTTGTGGAGACTACACCTGAACGAACCTGGATGCGTCGTCGGAGAACACATACACGTCCGTTTCTGACTAACCGTCGCCTGACTAGTGGCCCCCGTCGACGCAATCGACCTACTAGGAGAAATCGATCTGTCGATGATCGAGAACCGGACGGAGGACGAGGACGACGGAGACGATGACGTCATGGTGACGCGTGTCGGGGACGCGGATCGGTGAAAGAAAGTGCTGGAGCGGGAGGTGAAGGTTGAAGTCGAAGAGGCGAACGCGGAGGCGGCTGATGAAGCCGATGAGAAAGATCCGCCGGCAAAGCGGCCGGAGGGGGAAAGAGAGCGGAGAACAGGGCCGCTGGTTCGTCTGCGAGAGGTCGCCGCCATGGCTAGGGTTTCGAGTACGCTTCGATTCTAGAGAGAAAAGGGTTCGATGCTATTGATATGTAGAGAGAGAACAGGGGAAGAGGAGGGGAGCGGTTTTTTTGTGAACCGGTTTTGAGGATTGAATTGGGCAAACCTGCCTCATGGCGAGCCTCGAATTTATAGCTGGGAAGGGAAATAGAACGCGGTATTTTGATGATACGATATTTTGAGGAGAGGAGATTTTGAGGATTTGGTTTGAATTCGGTGGAGTTAACTTAACCAGGGTTAGTTGTGGGGTTGAGGTGAGGATAGAGTGGTTAGATGGGAGATTTTATTTGCGCTCCGGTTTTTGATGTGGATGTCAGTGGAGAGGGACATTTGGTGTGGAGTGTGGGGAGGAATTGGGAGAGTGGGGAAAGTGTTTTCTAATTTCGTGGGAGTGAAGACTCGAATTGGATCCAGTTGGGGTTGATGGCGAAATCTGTGGGCCGTTTCAATGGAGCCGTTTTTTGTTTTCGGTGGGAGAAAAGGTCTAAAGGTATAAACTGAATTTCCTTTTGTTCATCTGATTTGTCGTCATGAGTAGTTGATTGGATTATCGGAATTTTTTGTTGTTATGGTTATGATCATTGATTTTGTGAAACAATGGATTATGAAAATTTTGATCCAAGTGATAGGAATGCAATACCATTGCTCGTCTACTTTAACTATGGCTTTAATCATTACTCATTTATTATATATAAATTAAAACATTAAAACGTATAATAATATAATGAAGCAAATCGAATTCTCAATCACTTGCACGTGATAATCATAATCATTTTATGATTTTTTATTTTTTTATTATATGATAAAATCATTTTATTAAAAATTTAGTTGAATAAAAGTTAAAATTGTGTACATAAACATTGTAAAAAAAAAGATTTAGAGGTGTGAAATAACGAATTTTTATACTATATTGAATAATATAATTAAATTCTATTAAGATGAGGTGGATTTTGAGAATAAAGGACATGATATTAAATATTTTTATTGTAAAATTGATTTAAGTTTTTTTTTTTATTGTGACTCAAAAGGGTATCTTGATTAAGTGTCTACGTTTCGAGATAGGTTTTGCTCTAGGACGACTGTGATTTTTGTCTTCTGTGGGCGAAGATCTACCGACAAGTGGAGGATCCAAGGGCGGAGATGTGTTGACTGGTTTAGCACGAAGTATTGTGTAGGATTTCCATTGACATTGACGGGTTACTGTTTTCCCGAATTTGGTAAGTGGTTGCATGTACCGTAGATGTCATTGGACAGGTAGCTTTTCGTCTACCGCTTAAAGCAGGAGGGATAGGTCACATACAAGTTAATTTTGGAAGGTTGTTATTTAAAAATAAGGTGTAGAGTTTTTCATAATTTTCTAAATCTTTCCATATTTTTCTAAAAAGTTATATATTTTTTTTGGAGATTAAGTTATCTATATTTCTCTAGAATGATCTAAGATTTCATAAATTAATCTTGAGATGTAGAAATAGTTCTAAACAACTTTAGAGTTTCTCTAATTAGGAAATAGTTTCTATAGAATTCTTATGAATATTAGGAGGAGAAGACTTTAAATCAAGAATATTAATTCTTTCATGCATTTGTATATAAAGGGATGCAAAGCTCATTTGTAAAACATCCCATAAAATCCAAAACATACCAAGATAATACAAAGTGTTTCTCACTAATTTTATTTCAAATTCTCATTTTTTCTTCGAGTTCTAACTTAGTCATCTTGACATTAGAATCAAGCTGATCTCAAGTAAAAACAAATGAGCAATTTGAGTGCCGTACGGATAACGAAAATTTAACCCGATGATAGGTAATCCTATGACGGCCAAGGCACACAAAAATAAGAACCGAAAAAAGTCGTTGTGAGTGTCATAAAAGTCAATACGCTGTCGTTGCTCTTGGAGTCCTAAGCCATTTTCATGAAACCAAACTTATGAATACTTTTTATATATTAATCAATAATTATCGAATAAATAGAATATTATGTTTGCAATATATGTTATTAGAGATTAATAGATGATAGAAATTAAATGATCTGTCCTAACAATTTTGAAAAAATATCCACCGTTGGATGTATTATACCAACACATAATTTGCTTGTGGCTAACAACAAATTCCCCTTTTTCTATAATAATCTTTATAAATCTGGAGATGATTTATAAATTACATAAATCCTTTCGATACGTGAATCCGTCCGATGTATGAAATTAATGACAAATAAATTCATTGATGTTGGCGCACAAATCCTTCCTTAAGAAGAGAACGATTAGTGTACGAAATGGCCAACACTGTCATACGATGAGTGTGAACGTTGTGAAAGGTGTTGCTTAGCTTATTAAATTGGAGGTTTCGGGTCACACACTAGCTAGGCATCATATCCATACTCTTCATAAACATAAGTTTTGCTCTATATAAGTTTAGAAAATTTGATCAATATAAGGAGCAATATAAATTGGGAGTCGTCCCCGATCAACGACTCAACCTTCATAATAAGAGATCAGGGGTTTAAAACATAATGGATATTCAACTGTCATCATTGGCTTCGATCGATTTATCAGGTTTTTTAAGTTTATGGGTTATTCGTAAATTCAGTAGATCAAATGATATTCTTTCGGATATAACCTTTTTTTTTTAAAAGGGGAAAAAATGTCCAAAGGCTTCTCACTTCTTATGACTCCTTTTTTTTTTTTTTTTAAATGTATCTCATGACTCATCGTTGAATGGGTCTCAAAGGAGGAAGATTCTCATCCTAGTCTTGGGCCCTACTATACCATGTTGAACCGCCGGAGCAGTATAACTGGTCCAACAGAATTGTTGAATTCAAATAGGAATATTCCACCATCTTTTTTTTTGTTTTTTTTTGAATGGATAAACCGATTTCAATTAAACATGATCCAAATACATCACAGCTCGACAGAGCTAAATAAAAACATCAAAAGAAGGCCTATACATCATTGCTAGAATGCCATATAACCTCTGCTAGCACTTCAGGATTTCTTGTCTTCTGCTGGTATATCCGAAAGTAGCACTCCTGCCATAAAAAGTAGCCATTAGCAGCATGGACTCGACATCGAAGCTGAGCAATATCAGATTTGCCTTTAGAGATCTTCAAGCACCATGGAGACCAATCACACCAGGGCCTAAGAATCAGCATTATGGACTTTCAATTAATCATCAACTGCTATAATAACGGCTATCAAAAATCAAGAAAGATGATTTCCCCAATACACCCCTTAAGATGAAGTGTCTGTTGGATATAATCTTGACAAGAAAAGCATGGAACACGTTTTCACTATCCACCGGCCACTGTTCATCACCACGTTTTTATACAAAAACGTGCTTGACAAAGCCTGATTCATTCCTTATAAATAGCTTGGTTTGTAAGCTTAGATATATACCTCGGCAAGAGCAATAAAACATAAATCAGAAAAACGGGAAGGTTTTTCCCACAAATCAATTGCCTCAAACACACCACATCAAGATCCTAAACCAACAATTGATATCAGAGCGGAAGAGGGGTGTGAAGTTGCCGAGGACAAATTGGCCGAGGAGATATCGGTCGAGGACATACCTGCCAGACGTCAGGACGAGGTGGACGAAGCCACCAGAGTCGCGCCATCACAGCCGCAGCGGGAGAGCCACCACCACGAGGCCGGCACGGCCCGAACCCGAACCCATCGTAGATCCAACCACGAGATCCATCCACGACGCCGCAGCCACGAGATCCCGTAAACGAAGCCACGAGATCGTTCTGGCGAGGGGAGGAAGGAGAGGTGGTCGTGGAGAGGACGGTCAGAGGAAGGAGAGGTGGTTTTAGGTGGTGGTGACGACGGGTAGAGAAGGAGGGGGGAGAGAGTGTGTGCGGCGGCCGCGGCAGGGTGAAGAAAATAAAAAGGGAAAGATAGAATTATGGAGTTTTATATTAACCCTAATTTTTTATCAAGGTCAAAAGAGAGGTTTAAATTTTAGGGATATTTAAAAAAAAAAACAAAGAGATTGTGGTAAAAAAAAACAAAAGTTTTTTTGGTTTTTTTTTTTTAAAAAAGAAAGTTTCTGTTTTTTCTTTTAAAAAAAACGGTTTGTTTAAAAAAAAACGGTTTGTTTTTAAAAAAGAAAAACTGTTTGTTTTTTTTTTAAAAAATCCAAACAATGTCTATTATTCCCCAGCATGTGTCAAAGGAGAGTGGCGGAATGCTGTACCATTATCCAATGCTGAACTCCTCAAACTACACGGTATGGGCAATAAAAATGGAGGCGATCCTTGATGCCCAGGATCTGTGGGAGGCGGTCGAACCAGCGGAGGATGATGAAGTCAATCCAAGAAAGGATAAAAAGGCGCGTGCATACATCTTCCAGGCAATTCCCGAAGATGTTTTTCTTCAGATTGCGAAGAAAAAGACAGCGAAGGAAATTTGGGAGAGCCTCAAGACGAGGTATCTGGGTGCCGATCGAGCAAAGAAGGCTCGGTTGCAGACATTAAAGAGTGAATTTGATACTCTGCGAATGACAGAACAGGAGTCCATTGACGAGTTCGTCGGAAAACTCAGCGGCATGTGCAGCAGGTTTTCCAGCCTTGGTACAGATCTTGGCAATGACGCACTAGTCAAAAAGCTACTCGACTGTGTGTCAGACAGATACTTCACAGTCGTAGCGGGAATCGAACAATTTTACGATCTTCAAACGATGTCGTTCGAAGAGGTCATAGGGCGGTTGAAGGCGTTCGAGGAGAGAGCTCGACTCCGGGAAAACACCAGTAATGGTGGGAGTCAGCTCATGTTCACCCGTAACGAACGACAAACACCCCAGAGAAACAACACTGAGGAAGCTTCGTCATCTGATCAGGGATACGGATCCGGCATCTCAGACCAAGGCAACGACGAGTGGCATGAACGAGGTCGCGGAAGGAGCGATCAAGATGACAATTATGGAAAGTGCCAGGAAGGTGCGGGAGGCACCGGCAACAAAAATCGTGACAAAAAGCATATTAAGTGTTTCAACTGCGGGAAGATGGGACACTATGCTTCGGAGTGTCGCAGCAAGCGACGGAATGACGAGAGACAGTACATAGATGCTACTCCGGACGAGCCAACGTTATTATTTTCTATGTATAAGAAGGAGACACGAGCTAAGCAAGATGCCATACAACCCAGAGAAGAAAGGGTGGTGAAGGTGTTTTACCATGGTGAGGAGGAAAAGACATCAGTTAAGGATGTCTAGTACCTAGATAACGGTGCCAGCAATCATATGACGGGACGACGAGATATGTTCCAAAAACTTGATGAGAAGATCACTGGGGAGGTGAGGCTTGGCGATGGCAATGTCGTTCAAGTCAAGAGCAAAGGAACGGTCGTGTTCCAATGCAAGAATGGAGATCAGTATATCCTCCATGAGGTATACTACATTCCTAAACTTTGCACTAATATCATCAGTCTTGGACAAATGACAGAGAATGGAAGCGAGGTGAACATGGTGGGAGATGCCATAAAGGTGTATGACAACGGCAGGTTGCTGATGTTCGTGAAGCGCACTTCGAATCGCCTTTACAAGATTAGTTTGGAGTTAGCCAAACCAATCTGTCTCCTAGCAAGTTTCGAAAAACCGGAAGGTGTGGCAGGCGCATCAAAGTCATCTGATGGTTGTTCGTCACCTGCGACAAGAGAGACAAGTCTATCTACCTCGACTTTGCGCATAGAAGTTCCGAGCGGAACCAGTAGCGGTGAATTCCGACGACGACGATGGGGAGATCGTCGACGAGCAAGAACGCGCAGAAAGCGCAGAGGAAATGATAGCCGCCACAACGAATCGAGCATTATTCTCGATCCACAAGATCATGTGGATCTGAAACGTAAGAAGCCCGGTGCCATTGAAAAAAAAAAGTGGGTCAATGTTAAAGATGACATTTCCTGCAAAAGGGATGAGGTTAGAAACCTCATTGGAAGCAAGGGTTTTAACGACAGTAAGAAAAAACCCGAGGACAAATCGGAGAAGAAGTCCGATGAGGAAAAAAGCCATGTCAAGATTAGAGGAGAATATGTTGGATATAATCTTGACAAGGAAAGCAAGGAACACGTTTTCACTATCCACCGGCCACTGTTCATCCACCGGCCACTGTTCATCTCCACGTTTTTATACAAAAACGTGCTTGGCGAAGCCTGATTCATTCCTTATAAATAGCTTGGTTTGTAAGCTTAGATATGTACCTCGGCAAGAGCAATAAAACATAAATCAGAAAACGGGAAGGTTTTTCCCACAAATCAATTGCCTCAAACACACCACATCAAGATCCTAAACCAACAGTGTCGGCGGAGCGTAGCTTCATCTTGTCTCGAAGGAATTGGAAACGCCAAGTACCCCCAAGGGTTTGATGAGTATGTCGACAACTTGATCATCGGTGGAAATGAATTGAATACAAAGTTGTCATTTGGAGATCGGATCACGAAAAAAGTGAAAGTCGACTTCGATGTGTTTAGTGCGGGCATGGAAAACGGGGTTGACCGCAAGATAGGTGGCACCAAGATTATCACCTCCAATTCATGAAAAAGGGACTGAAGGTGAATGAGTTCAGCAACAGTGTCATCGAGGGATGTATACACAACTTCTGTTGAGGACCGTGCAACGGTGTTCTGCTTCTTTGATTTCCATGAGATAAGATTAGACCCAAGATAGATCAGGTAGTCGCCGGTAGATTTGCGATCCAATCGGTCACTCGCCTAATCAGTATCACAAAAGGTCTGCAAAGAGGGAGATAGTGAGTGTTGGATAAATAAACCGTAATGAGACGTACCTTTGAGATAACGCAAGATGCGTTTGACAAGCTGCCAATGCTTTTCTGTGGGATCGTGCATAAACTGATAGGAACGATTAATGACAAAAGACACATCGGGAAGAGTAAGAGTGATGTATTGGAGTCCGTCGACAATGGATCGATAGGAAGTTGGGTTGGTAAGGGGTGGAGAGGGGGTAGATGTAGTGGAAGTCATGGAAGTCATGGGTGTGGGAGTAGGACGACAGTTAGACATCCCTGCGTGTTTGAGAAGATCATTAATAATAGATCGGGTAGAATATTTTGTGACTTCAATGCCGAGGAAGAAGTAAAGATGATGGACAACGAGGAGACAAGCTGTTGAAGAAGGAGATTAATAGCGGGGGGATGGTTACTAGTGACGATGATATCATCGACGTAGATAAGGATGTATGTGATCGTACCACCTTGCTTGCGAATGAAGAGAGACGGGTCAGTTTTAGATCCAACAAAACCAAGGCTGAGAAGATAGGATGAGAGTTGGTGAAACCAAACATGTGGCGCCTGTTTTAAATCATAAAATGAGCGATGAAGACGACACACATGGTTAGGATGAGAGGGATCTATAAACCTTTGGGGTTGGGTCATGTAGACTTCTTCACGAAGTATGCCGTGGAGGAAGGCATTTTGAACATCGAGTTGACGAATAGACCAACCATTAAAGATAACAATGGAGAGAACACTACGGATAGTGGTGGGTTTGACGACAGGACTAAAGGTCTCATCATAGTCGATACCATGATGTTGGTGAAGGCCTTTGACGACTAAGTGGGCCTTGTAACGATCAATAGTGCCATCACATGTACGTTTGATTCGATGGATCCATTTGGAGCCAACGAGATTCATGTGAGGGGAGCGAGGGAGGAGTGTCCAAGTGTGATTGCTATGGAGAGCATTGAACTCATCTTGCATACAATTATGTTTATCTTTACATATATTGTAATATCTTATGATATTTTGTTATGAAGCGCACGAGTTAGTAATCCAGTGTTATATTAATAGATAAAAAAATATAACAATATTTAAGGTGTTTTCCCTGAATTATAATTTTATTAATGGAAATGGGTTTGAACGTTGTTTCATGAGTTACGAAATCTTTAGGACATAAATATTGATTTTGTTGAAGTTCTTACAATTTTTATGGAATGTTTAGACGATGTTGAGTAAAATTGACATAATACTCCATTCGTTTTTATTAATCGTAAATTTTTTATTTCATTTATCAAATTTTTTTTTACAAATTTTCCTCTTTTGGTAACGTTTTAATATAAAAAATATCAAATCAATTTCATTTGTTATGGTATATCAACTATTTTTTTTACAAGTGATACAGTAAATCTCACTAACACAAAATTATTTTTTTTCATCAAAATCTATACAAATTTAACATTCGTATAAATTCTCATATCGATTTAAAATATTTCAATAAATATAAAATGGAAGGAATATAAGTTATTTCCATTAGATATTTTATGGTTTTGATGCGCTCAGTTCTGAACCCATCGACGGTCCTGATGTGAGCATGGCAAGGGGCACCCCCTATTATTTCGAATGAGTTAATTTGCACTGTGCTTGGCCCCCTCTAACGTGGATAATACTAAAAAAAATTCCCCTTTTTTGGGGGGCATGTTCATATTTTCTAGGTGGACGTCACCAATAGGATCACGTTAGTTGATTGCACAATCTAAGATGATATGTTTTGTTACCAATATTCTCTTTCTATCAATATATTGGAGATTTTTGTCACAATTCTAAAACGGAAAGTGAAGTTAGAGAGGTAATTAGTCTACATCTATATAGTTGAGTTCCTTTCCAAACACAATAAAAAAATCACTGCCAAAAGTAACAAGATTATAACACGAAACACATTACATGAGATTGACCGATCAATTAAGGGATCCGGTTGGCTGCTTCCATGTCAAACTATGTGATAACATCATCTAAACAGACCATTGTTTGTATATATTGTTGTCCTAAGTAATTAATTTGCTTTGTTTTGAAGCGTAGTTGTTAGACTGTGTACGTGTCATAGATAGATATGCAATACATATCATTCTATGCAAGGAAAGCGTGACATCCAAGGATGTCATTCTACTATATATATATATATATAGTCAATACAGAATATCAGATACAGAATACAGTATATCCTATTACCCCCTCAATTTGTGCGGGGAGGTCAACGTCCAAATTGGAACGAAGAAACTCAAACCGATCCGAAAATAAAGCCTTAATAAAGATGTCGGCTAGCTGAAGATGAGTGGGAACGTAGCGAACAATCAAGTCTCCATGAGATACCCGCTCTCGAACAAAATGATAATCAACAGTTACATGTTTACTACGTGCATGAAGGACCGGGTTCAGGGCGAGATACGAAGCCGAAACATTATCACAAAATAACCGGACGGGCTTGACAATAGGAAAGCTGAGCTCGGCCAACAAAGAACGGATCCAAAGTGTATCGGCAACCGTATATGCAACCGCCCTGTATTCGGTTTCCGTGGAGGATTTAGAGACGGTAGGCTGCTTCTTGGCTTGCCAAGATATCAAATTAGACCCCAAGTAAATTGCGAAACCTGTAGTGGAGCGTGCACTATCCGGATAGCCGACCCAGTCCGCGTCTGAATAAGCCACTAAAAGGAAGATATCCGAGGGTCGAAGGGAGATATCAAAGGATGAAGTACCCTGCAAATATCTGTAAATGCGCTGAATAGTAAGAAAATGAGGCATACGCGGTATCTGCATAAACTGAGAGACCAAATGTACGGCATATGTTATATCAAGCCGAGTCATAGATAAATACTATAACGCCCCCACTAGACTACGAAACTCGGTTGGATCAGAGAGTAAACACCATCGGTGGAGGAAATGGAGGTTCGAGAAGCAAGGGGTGAGCGGACCGATTTTAGAGTGTGTAAACCGAACCGACGAAGTAAATCGAGGATATACTTTTCTTGAGATAAGAAAAGAGACACGTACGAGTACGGAGCACTTGAATACCAAAGAAATAGTGAATGTCCCCAAGATTCTTCATATTAAACTCCGAGGATAGAACCGAGATGAATGAGGACAGAAGTATATGAGAACTGTCGGTAACAACGATGTCATCAACATAGAGTAACAGGATAATGACTTGGGAATGACGACGATATACAAACATGGAACTGTCAAACTTAGCCTGTGTGAAGCCACTCCGGAGAAAAAAACTGTTAAAACGATGAAACCAAGCACGAGGAGCCTGTCGAAGACCTTACAGGGCCTTATGCAGGCGACACACATGGGAAGAGAGGATGGGATGTATGAAACCAGAAGGTTGTCGCACGTAAACCTCCTCAATTAAGTGACCATGAAGAAATGTATTTTTGACATCTAACTGACGGACGACCCACTGAAATGAAAGAGCCAGATGCATAGTAGTGGGTTTAACGACAGGACAAAATGTCTCCTGAAAGTCCAGACTTTCTCGCTGATGGTTACCTAACGCGACCAAACGAGCCTTGTAGCGTTCCACAGAACCATCAGAATTGTACTTTATTTTATAAACCCACCCACAATCGATCACATTTTTGGTTACAAGATGGGGAAACAAGGTCCAAGTATGATTATCCATTAGGGCACTAAACTCGTCGGTCATAGCTTGTTGGCAAACTGGATCTTTGGATACTTTGGAGTAGGAAGAAGGCTCGAGAACGGGGCTAGTGGTGTTAAGGGACAAAATGGTACAGGGTTTAGAAATACCGGATTTCAACCTCGTTTGCATTGGATGGACCGAGGCCAGGACAGGACAAACCGGGGATATGAGAGAACTGGGAGAGGGAGGATGGCCAACGATCGGTGGAGAATCGATCGTTGACAACGGGGGAGATGAAAAGGCAGAGGAGAACCGGGAGTGGACATGGTTGGGGTAGGGGCATCCGTATGGCCGAGAGAATCGATCGGGGACGACAAGGACGGTAAGGAAGGGGTTCGGTTAGGGGGCTGATTAGAAGATAAAAATGAGTCGGTAGTGATGTCGGGTAGAGAGAGATTGGGGAAGGAAGAAGGTCTATGTAAAGAAACGCGTCTTCATGAAAGCGAACGTGCCGACTAATATGAACCCGACCGGTTTTAGGATCGAGACAACGATAACCTTTATAACCAGAGGCATAACCAACAAAGACGCATTCGACCGAACGATAAGATAATTTGTTGGAGGAAGAAGCAAAGAAATTTAGAAAACATTGAGACCCAAACACACGTAAAAAGATGTAATGAGGACGACAACCAAAAAGCTTTTCATATGACGGTGTAAGCCGCGTCCACCCAAAAATGAGACGGAAGTCTAGTGTGAATGAGGAGAACACGAGCCATTTCAATAATATGGCGATGTTTACGCTCAGCTACACCATTTTGCTTTAGGGTGTCCGGACAAGATTTTTGAATATAATATACCATGCTCCAAAAAATATTGTTTTATCGAAGTGTTATCAAATTCACCACCATCATCTCTTAGAAAAATTTTAATTTTACGATCGAAAAAATTTTCTGCCATCTTTTAAAAATTTAAGAAATTGGAGTAAAATACTGATTTTTTCTACATTGGATAAATCCACACAAATCTAGTAAAATCATCTATAAATGAAACATAGTAACGAAAACCAAGATTAGATACAACAGGAGATTGTCAAGTATCAGAATGAATTAAGAACAAAGGAGAAGTTGCTTCATGTAAGACAGGTTGAAACGGTAAACGTTGAGACTTACCCAAACGACAAGAGATACAATTATGCATAAATGTATCAGAAAAAACAACATGTTTATTACTCCTAAGTCTACGAAGAGTGGATGATTCACAGTGACCGAGTCTGCCACGCCACGTCGAACCAGGGGCGACGGACACAGCAAGAGCAATAGACGATGGTGTATGCGATACAAGTAGAGGGGAGGCAGTGACAATGGAGAGGGGATAGACACAACCTTTACTGGGACCCTGAAGGAGTGTTCGACCCGTTGAAATATCTTTCACAGAAACAATATCTTTAGTGAATATGACAGTATAATCATTATCTTCACAAAGACACTGAACAGATAATAAATTGGATTGTAGGGTAGGGACATGTAAGACGTTAGAAAGGGTAAGGGGTTTGGATAAGGTAGACAGACCAGATTGCTCAACATGAATAATAGGAACTTTGGATCCATTTGCAACCAAAACATGAGATCGACTAGTATAAGTAGATTTTATAAAGTAAATTACTATCAGTGTTGGTCATGTGGGACGATGCATTCGAATCCAGGTACTATACAGCCTCGTTTAATCAATCTGGAAGACCGATAGCGAAAGTTTGGACACACTGCGGAACATATCGAGAAGGACAAGTAGAAGCGGAATGACCAGTATGATAACATATTTGGGAGACAACATTGTTATATGACAAACCGACGGAGGATACTATACGTGAAGCAACCGGGTGAGGAAGTAACAGTAGACATCGAAGAAACGGGAGAAGAGCAAGATGCCATACCTGCATGGTCCGAGACCGACGTCGGACGGTACCCAAGAATCCCTTTGGACTGGTCCTGAGATGGTTTGGAAGATCGCAAAGCCTGACCCGAATAAGAGTCGCGTCCGGGCATTGACGGAGACAGACGACCACACCTGAATTTACCATGGTCTCCAGGGGAGCGAGGGGTAGCCGCAAAAGCCTGGTGCTACGGAACATCGACAGAACTGAGGAATTTCAATTGTTGCTCATGAAGAAGAAGTTTCGAACGAATGTCATCAAACAAAAGATCAATCGGAGCGTACATAACCACCGTAATAAGCGACTCATATTTCGTACCAAGACTCATCAGAGTGTGCTCAATCAAATACGTGTTGAAAACAGGATAGTTGATTGCAGCCAAGGAATCCGCAAGGATTTTGATGTCACGGAGATATTTCTCCATAGAGTCCGATGTTGCCTTACGAAGTGATGTCAACTTGTGCTTTGATTCCATTGATCTCGCCATGTAGACTGACATGAAACGTTAATGAAGTCGATCCCAAATTTCACGAGTAAGTTTGAGATTCAATACCTCTATCAAAATATCACGTGAAAAAGTGGCAAAGATCCAAGATCGAACCATATGATCAAACTGTTGCCACTGAAAATAATTCGGATTGAGAACCGGTGCAGATGAAACCTGAAGAAGATGCATGGGAGGAGAAGCAATGGAGTCGTCAACAAATCCGATGAAACCATAGGATAAGAGGAACGATTCCATCTGTACACCGAAAGGGTCGTCGTCACTACCGATTTAACTGGGGGTGGAGTGAAGCTCACGTTCGGAATAAGAGATGCAGCGGACAAACTGGAAGGACAGAGTGGAGGAGGGAATACCATCGATGAAGTGACAGCAGCCGAAGTCACCGCCATGAAAGCTGCTTTTAAAGCCAAGGAAGAAGTTGAAGAGATCGGATCACGGCTGACCGGATGTGTTGACCTGTTGACTTATTGACCAGCACTATTCACCTGTTAACCTATTGACCAGCATTGTTTACTTGTTGACCAGATCTAGAAGTTGAGCTGCGATCTATGCGAGAAGACGAACGGGAAACGATGACCGACGTCCGGATCTGGAAGCTTGGGAGAAGACGACCTCTGAGCTGGAAGCTCGGGCTCGGGACTTAGCTCGGGATCCGAGAAGAAGAATAGAGAAGCTCACGAAGCTCGGGATCTGGAGAAGACGACGCCGCTTGAGAATACTACGGACGGAGAACAATGAGCTCCTCCGTCGAGGTTGAAGACCGGATCTTGAGAAGGAGAAGACCGGATCTGAAGAACAACGAGCACCTTCTTCAGAGAAGAAGAACACCGTCGTAGAACCGTCGGAGAAGGGGATGATTGTCGGAGAAGGAGGTTGGCGATATGCTTGACGGTGGCGGCCGCGTTTTTAGTTAGGGAGGAGAGGAATGTGTTTCAACCTCGCTCTCATACCATATGCAAGGAAAGGGTGACATCCAAGGATGCAATTGTATTATATATATAGTCAATACAGAATATCAGATACAGAATACAATATATCCGAACGATTTCTCTTGAGGAAAAATCAATCCACCACAAAAAATTCCCAAGTTATTGTGGGCACATAAGCCCCCTTCTCCTCTATGCATCCACCACTATCTTATATGCCCACAAGATTGTTGTCCAACATAAAAGAAGAATGGGTTTTTGGTCCTGCAGTAGTAAAGGGTTATCATTGAACGACCCTATTATTTATTATGAATTGTATTTTATTCTATTATAAATTATATCATTTTTTGTTTGTGAAACTGTAATTCTGTAATATCTTCACAAATTTGAAAAATATAAAGATTTCTAACTATCTTTCGCATTATTGAGTCGTAATTATTTTCATAAGATATTATAGGTTAAGATTTACGTAAAAGGATGTTGCGTAAGATTTGATTCACTTGAAAATATTTAAATCCTCAATAATCCGTTAACTACTCCTATAAATATATCAACAACATGTCTATATATATACGGCTCTCAATCCACATTGGTTTCATATCGAACCTGAGCATCCTGACCGAGAGTAGAGAGGATAAGTATTTCTCGTCTTCACTATCATCTTCGTATGACTGCATCATGTACCGCTCGGCCCCGGCAAGATCAGACAATACCCCATCCCTGTCAACCATCCCTCATGTCGGAAACAACCAAGGAAGACTGGATTCAATCGCCCTCGACAAGATACGACGGGCACGTGTGATGATGTCGACATCCTCCACCTCATTGGCTTCCCTGATCATGATCCGGCCATCCCCGACCTCGATAATGCCTTCTAGACCACAACCGGTCATCCCCTGCGTCGCCCTTGCCTTTGCCGCCCGTCGACAAGGCTGGATTCGAGCTCGTGTTTCCTCACCATCGACCTCGGTGCACCGGACGACCTTTTTCGCTCCTCCCTAACTCCGCCCGATCTTGCCGGAGCTTCCCCAACGATCGGAGGCCTGAATTCGGCCGCCGCCAATGTTCCTTTCCCTCACCTGACTCTTACATGAAGGAATATGTTTTCCTCTGTCCTTGTTCGTGTACCAACAGAGAGAAGAGAGGGATTAACCTCTTGGGTGTTTAAATCAAATATTAAATGTTACATTATTTTGTATAATATATCATAGTACACATGTATGTATATTATTTGGAAATTTAATGCAAACGTACTTATGTTATTTATTTTAATATAGGTACCGACTCAATACAGAAGTAAGACTAAGTTAGGGATTTGTTTGTAGTTAGTTTCAGATTTTAATCATGATCAAATAACACACATCGTTATCCTAAATTAAATATTTGTGTGTGCGTGACTTGATTTGTGTACTGTTTGATTACATATACTTGCATGTTAAATAAAAGAATGTCTAAAAGGATAATGATGCAACTTGTAGAATATTATAGATTATAATAAAGATTCTGATACCCTGTATTGATTGTATATTATTTTTATAACGAACCATTAATATTGAAAAAGTTTAGAGAACGTTATAAAAATACCTGACCCCTATGATTTATGAGGTATTATTTTCAATTAATCTCAAGTATAATTAAATGTGTCGTTACATGAATTATGAAACGTCATGACAATCAACTACGGTACATAGAATTAATGTAATTAATTTCGTGTTACATATTTGAGAATCCTGAAATCCTGAATATGAAACAATTGTTGTAATTATTAATGACTATGAGGATTACGGTTGTATGACTAGTTAGGAAGGGTGTAATTAATCTTTTCACGTGCACGCAACGATATCAAGTGATCACCATGTTTTGTTAAAATTAACCGTCCTGGGTCGATTGCAGAGACCATAAACCTTGTTTAATTATTTCTAATACGATTATACTAGGTAACTATATTAAATCTATGTGGTAACTCCTCTCATGCCATCAATTTATAAAAGTCACGAAAATTAACACGACATGACATGAAATACATGAATTATTAATAAAGATTAAGGATAATGAGACAAGGATTATCTGATCAACTTGAATTATTATTCTATACGTATTTATATAATCATGTTTGTCATATGATTTCTCGGTGTTTTTTATATTGCATTCTATTTGTGCATGAAAAACGCATGATATAATAAGCATGTCGGATTTCTGAAATGGACATGTATCCGGCATTACTTGACATTCGAGCTCATGGTTACATCTTTGTTTCAGATAATAAAGGATCGTGGAATGGGTTGTTTCATAGCGATATTGATTAAATTTGGCTTGCTGTAACATTTTACATATATTTCTGAACGTTTTGATTTTCATGTAATTTAAGATAATATAAATTGAATATTTCTTATTAGTTTCCAATGTTTCTAATACTTAAACCCCTTATAATTTTGTCGTCTTATTTGAAATGGAGTTTGGAGCGACGGTAACGCCACTTGTCTGACAAGTATTAGACAAAAAATCTTGAAACGTTATAAATTCATAATAAAACGAAGATACAATTCATGAAATAAAATACAATCCAATAATAATTTCAACTACAACACCAATGATTTTTTTTAAATCAATGGCCATGATCATGTGATTATATAGGACTATGACTTGGAAGTCACGAATTCCCACATCCATAGTTTTGTACACATATGAGGTTGGACCAGTTCTCTGAATCCTATGGCACCAATACATTTGTTTATATTGATATGGTGTCCTATGTTTCATGCATAATATCTAGTACTCCATGTCGGCATACATGAGTTGTTCATTATACTACCTAACAACAATTCAGTCATTCTCGTCATGGATTCACTTCACGATACAAATTCACGATTAGGCGGGCAATGCCCATGACATACATGTTCCTTGTGTGTATCAAAATCAAACACTCTCCGATAAAATAAAGACTCAATATACCACCTAACATCACTAAAACAAACACCCATCATAAAATGGCATTGAACGGAGACCCTCAACCTCATGAGATCATGTCAAATATATGACAAAAAAAAGAATGAGTTTTTACTATAATTAATATTCCACCAACTCAAAAAAGATAACTTCACATAAACCCTATCTTGTAGTTTTTATTAGAAAACTTTGAAATCCTACTGACTTAACATCGGAGTCGATCCTCGGGGAAAACTCTCCGGACCTGACTAATCGATTTTGCCATTTTTGGTGTGCAGGCAAAGTGAGCATGGATCAGGGTCCAACAACATTTTTTTTACCACACAAATACTTAGGTTCATAAACCTAGTCCTTTCTGCCCGGGTTTACCACAATCATCTTTGTTTTCATAAGTCATAATGCATATATTATTTATACAAAAAAAAAAAAGAATATATAGTTTCGTGACATTGAAAACAAAGAATGATTAATTCACCGATAAATAATTCTTTTTTTATCATAAAATGAGATGGTCAAAACTTGTCGAGACATATCATCCTACCTAAATCACTACCAGAAAATAAAATCACTTATATGTAGTACTCTCTCTATTCTATAATTATTATAACTTATACGTATTTCGTATTATTTTATATATATGAATACAGATCTTGTTTTAATATCAAATTACGTCTGATCATCCCGTAACATGTATTAGGTTGAAATACATAATTTATATAACTTGATGTTTCATAATAAAATTACAAAATAATTATTTTTTATCGTCGTTATATGCATGTCAAATTTTACATAGACATATATGCAAAGTCAAAACATTGTATTATGTTTTTTTCTCATTGTACTATTCAACACGTAATTTGATGAGTTTCGTTAAGTATCTAAATGACACGATTTAAATTTGTCAATGACTCACGATTGTAATACATGACGTTTACTATCATGTTTCACGATATTTTCTCAAAAAATAACTCAAAACTTCTACCGTCATATGGGCATGCTCAAAAAATTATAATATTTTTGAAATGGAGAAAGTAATAATTTCATGACAGAGGAAGTAAGAGATTGAAAATGTGATGGATTTTGTTACGTATATAAATGACACGATTTAAATTTTCTAATGACCTATGTTTATAATATATAATGTTTATTATTATTAATATTTCACGATTTTTTTTAAAAAAATCAATATTTGATCATTCCGTAACATCACTCAAAATTTTTATCATTATATATATTTTTTCAAAAAATAATAATTTCAGCACAAAGAGAATCCGAGATCGTAATTAGCGCTAGTCCGTTGTAATCATTTTAAGAGCATTGGAACTATGGGTCCCATTTCCATGTGAAACTGAGCTGGCCCATAGATTTTGCCCGTTTAGTTTGAGTCATCACCCCAACGGATTGATTGTTTATGAGCCCAATGAGTAATCGAAGAGACATGACACCCAGAAAAATAAGACCACGTCGATCTCATGTGGCCTTGACTCATCGACCCGGCCCACATGGGCCCATACACGCTGGGTCCCACAACATGTGGGTGTTTGGTATCGTGTCTAACGGGCACTTGATTATTTTTTGAATTGGACTTGCCACGAAACTTACGCTTAAATGCACATGATAAAAGGAACGTTCTAAATTTTGATGATGTTATGTTTTTGATAAACGTGTGATTTTATTGGAAGTTTCGTTATAAGGTGGTATCATGGTTTTGTTTAGCGTTCTTATGTTTAGATCTTAAATTAAATATATGATAAAGAGAATAAATTATTTTATTTTAATATTCATTTCAATCGAATCATGGGTTCTGACATCAATTTTAGAAATTTAAGGAAGAACACAAAAAAAGATTCCAATATTCAAATTGAGTCTTAACCGCTTATGAGTTACTTACATACATGAGGTTGATCACATATATATACGAACGGCACATTTTCAACCCAAAAAATTAAAATAATAGATTATGAGTTGTTCATATATATGAAATATTTCTTTTCTTTTTTTTCTTTATCGAGATGTGGATAACTACTAAACTCAACACATAAATCAACAGGTTTATATTTAAAACAAAATAAATCGCCATTTATTACGATTCAAGGGAGGATGTAAAGAGAGAAAACAATGTCCAAATTGGATTTGAGTAGAATGCATATATAATTGTATTCAATTATTCATCCACACTTAAATTGATGGGTTGTGAGATGTTCATATCAATATTTTTTTTTTATAATCGATATGAATAAACCAACCCATATATATTTTTAACGGTTATTATAATAGCTTCTTGACTATGGTTACATGACCCTTTTCTTCTCAATTATGTAGTTATTGCCATATTTATCATTTCAATTTGGTCCATCCCCTACCGACTTAGGAAAACACAAAAATCAAGAACATTTAAGTAAAGGTGAGATCTATAGAGATTTTTGTGCCAAAATTAATCAACACTTCAAAATCAAAACAAATAAAAGAGGCAACATATCTATCATATCCTCCGACTTTTTCTTTTTTCAAACTATATTCTCTGACTTTGTTATATACATCTAGATTTTTTTCTACCTTTTTTCATAAATAACATTAAACCGAAATATAAACAAGACATCTTCAAACAACTCATCTTTTATGAACAATTTGTGCTACTTGTGACCTACTTGTCTAAAAAAACGAAGAGGGCAAATTTTTAGATAGCTAGCCAAATCATAAGGACCATACCAGCTAACACCCCTCTGCTTGTGGTAAATGTAACTTTTTTTTACTACCAAGTAGAACTGAGAGATACTCATTTCATCCAGAGCTTCGAAGGAAAAAATGGCAACAAATATGACATACGTGAATTTATATATCTGTTGAATATTTTATATTATATGCACGTGACAGTTTTCATCGAATCGAACGAAAGATAGTGCTAATGGTTTCGGTCATCTGTTATAAACTTCAATAGGGATATATAATTTCAATGAATTAGATCTTTTGTTTTGTTAGTTTGGTTTGATGAGATTGTTAAACCTCACGGGACTTGATGATAACAATCGTTTGTTGACTGATGATCGTTTTAGTTTGATCTTCAAGTAATCAACCACACTGATTTAAGTGCATCTTATTATATTCCATCTACATAGATAAAGGTTAAGCTAACAAGAAAGAGGAGCTCTTAATTCTCATTTCTATGTGGAAAACAATCTTGTTATGAATGCCAATATATTCTCCTATGTATTTGGGCTATAATGAATTCATATAGCTATTCTTTTTTCATAGAACATCATTATTATTAAGAGAATTTGTTTAACTTTAATCACAATGCATTTCAATATTGACTACATCTCCATATCCTCGATCTAGAGGACTTTCATATATTTTCAGCGAAACGTCTTTGTTTCCTTTGTTTTGTATTTCAATTGTCTCGGCATATAATCCAACTATAGATCTTTTCAAACACAAACACTTTTCCGTTACTTATAACAAATGTTGATATTTGAATAAAGCTGCACATGTTCTCGTGTATCGAAAGTATATACATGAGAAGTATAGCTTTTCCTATGTTTTAGTCTATATATTTTAGTAAGAAATAACTAAGACTTTGTTCATGACCAAAATAGCTAGGTTATTTTTATTGCTATATGCTTCATAAAAGTCTCCATGTCCATTGGACGAATACATTTGACTTATTAATTCCAATTTTCTACATTTTTCTACATGCTATATGGTCCAAAGACTTCGAAAATCTAATTGATAATGGACCAATACAATGTTTTCATAAATGAGCTAAGTAATGACTTCACTAGTTTTCACCCTCCCTTTGAACATTAACAAATACTACCACATTAACAAATAATGGAGTAGTTAGATCAGCCAGTTAAAACCCCTAACACACTCTAATCATGTAGCTAAGCTTTGTAATCTAATTGTATTTATTGTTTACTCATAGCTTTCTAGTGTCTAATTGTCATTAGTTTATTGCTAATCTAGCTTATAGGTTTCTTGACAATTGAAGGGCATAGACTAGCTAGATGATACAAGAGGATTAGCAGTATGGAGACACAGTGAACTCATCCATCATCGAGCCTTCATTATTAAAGCTTGGATTTTGCAACACTATAATCTTCGTGATCATCGATCGCAAGAACAAGGTCCTCGGCATTTTCATACACAAACCTGTCAAAGATGGAGACGATATGACATACATACGATGAGAGGAAACCTTCGAGACATACTGATCAACATGTACATCAGTTTTCAAGATAAAACAGAACGTAGAAATTCAGTACCAGTCTACAAACATGTTCGACCACATAATGATTAGATCCAAGCTTTCACAACGCAGCAGAAGTTGCGGAGATGCCTAATGATATTGAATGATTAAACTAACGTTAGATTGTCCTAACTATGACACACTGATATGAAAAGATTGCTGACATCGTAATGTTGATAGGTAACTGGAAGGATATAGTAGCTCAAAGACCGAACACCACCCATTGTTTCTATTGCTATTCATCGATAAGTTAGTTCTAGAAGCACCATGTACATTTTCAAACTTCGGCAGTACAAACATACATTACACATTTGACAAATTCAACCTTGAGTAACATCGTTGGTGTTTTTCTACATCTCGGTCACTTTCACCGGCGGCCACCACTCATACGATGATGCTTGGTATAAAACCGATGCCTTCGCTCCCGAGCATATATTACCCAAAATATCAGTGACAACATAACAGCAGCAGAGACAACCACAAGTCCGAGATAGATCCACTGAGTGTACTTGCGCAGTCCCGGAGAGTATGTCTTACTAATACTGCTGAATGTACTCCGGACGAAACCACAATCCACTAGTTCGAGCATGAAGGGTGTAAAGTGGTACAAACCATAGCTGATGTTCACGCCCATGTTCATCTGGGCATAGATCTTTGGAATCAGCCTACCGGTTGTGGCACACACACCATTTGCCGAAACTTGGCAGACATATTTGCTCCATACCTGTATAGAAGAAAGTAACTCAAACTGAATTTCTAAGATGCACAAGCATGCTAGCTGCTCCAGCACTTGAATTACCCGAAACATTTTCTTAACAGTTTACTTTATATCCCAAACGTATCAGATAGATAGCAGTTGCTCAATCCAACATTATCTACCAATCGAGAGAGAACTCAACTAACAGGATCACGTTGATCATCCACTGATCCACATTACCTGTGTTGCGTTCTGAAACTCTACTTCACCAACTGAACAAGTGCGATCAGACAGATCCACGTTGAATGGGTTACATAAGACCGGCACTAGAGGACCAGACTGATTAAAGTAAGGAGGTGTGTTGACATTGGTGTAGTTGATGATCACGGTATTGATCAATCCTACTATTTCATGAGTGACATCCTTGGACCTTGAAAGAATATCTTGTGCCGTTGTGTTGTCCAGGCACGGAAGAATATCATCAAGAGCAGTGTGTGCAGTAGGGTTCTGCACCCATTCATCCATGGCCACGCACGTGTCTCCAATCACACTGGGTGGATGGCAGAAAGGATTAGGTGAATAGATTGAAAGACCACAATGAGACATAGTATGAAACATCAAAACAACAATGAGCAGTTGTATTTCACTAAAAACGCACCAGGAGAGCTTTCGTAAGTGACAGTATACTATTTAGCAAATTCGAGACACAAACCAAATGCTATGTAACTTTTTTTTTTTATAGCAAAAGTTATCCAACTCAAATCCACAATAAGCGAGAGCATGCATGTGTGAGATGACTCGCAGAAAATTGTTTCCACAATGTTTTTAAGACAAGTTAAAGTCGTAGATTACAAGAACCATTGAACTAGCGGAGCTTACTTGTGAAGAAGTAGAAACACGCCACATAACACGAATGTTCCAGTGACAAGAATCCAACCGAGTATGACCAAGCTGCAAAAAACAGCAACGAAGCATATTTGTAACAGGAAATCAACATCTAGTATAACGTGAATAAGAGCAGGAAGTAAACAGTTGCAAGAGAAACACATAAGCTTACAAGTAAACGAGGCATTGCACCCCAAACACTGAAAGCACTGCAGGGACACGAAACAGGAGGAAAAAATGTCATCAGGGGACCAACTTAAGCGAATATTTTAACAGTTTTCAACAAAGCTTAACTTACAGAATCCAAAAAACGCCACAACAAGCATGATAGCAGCCACTATGATGAGTGCAACTCTCCTGTATTCAAAACAATGAATGAATCACAAAATCATACAAGAGAAGCATTATGGCTCATAAGAAGATAAGAGCACACACTTACACATCATCAAGGACTGTTTGGATCTTCCTAGCATTGTCATCGGTTCTCCTGGAAAGGGTGCTTGAGGAAGCGTTAATCTTGGACTGAAGGTCATTGATCCTAGTCTGGAGAGCTTGAGGGAGCGTAACCTGGTCTACGCCAACATTTTTAGCTGCTGAGAGGTATCCCGACACATCATCAAGCTTGTCCACGGTATCATGTGCCTGACTCACAATAAAATCAAGGGTATCTCTTGTGCTGGTGTGAAACTTCCCTTGACCAGTATACAGGACAACACAGCCACCGCTGAAACGATAAAACAGATCATGTAACATGATCGGTAAAAATTGAACAATGAACACTTCCACTCATTACGTATGACCCGAGAACCCATATATCAAATCTAGAACATTTACAATTCGACCTAGTGGAACATCAATAGGCCTTCCCTTTATAGCACTCGTAGTGAAGTCATTCTTCATACTGTTAGAATTGAGTCACAATGAAGGTAAAAAGGTGATCGTACAACACTATTACCCCTAATTCCACCCGCCCATGCATTTAAGTATTTGACCACCCCTTTACTATAATAAAACAATATCAAATGTTATAGCCAAAGGGAGTAAGTTTTATGTGGATCATTACTTGGTTAATAAATTCAAAAGATTCCGCTACCACTTGTTACTCGTGATCAAAGACATTGTAACACAGAACCTATTCACAACTACAGAGAGGAAGAGATACATACATTGCCGCGATGGTAAATACTATGAGGAAGATGAGAGAGAGGGCATAGCAGGTCCGTGAATAACCATAAGGCTCCCTTTCACAACAGCAGTAACATAGGCATACGATGCTCAAAGTCAGTCCGAAAACAACAAACCAAGCTGCAGCGATAGCGAAGAATGGGACAGCTGTAAATCCCACTGACTGTACTCAAAATACAAAACATAAATAGAAACAATGATCAATAACTGGAAAACTGAAGAATACAAATACACGATCTATCTTACTTGAATGCTTCCTAAACTAGTCGGTTTAGTAAACGTTCAGAATGCAAGCACACAGTCTATTTACTTGAACACTTACTCAAACATGTTGGTCTTTCACTCTTTCTAACGCTATGACAGTTTAGTCGGTATTAAAAAGGTTTAGAAACCATACCAATTGTATAAGTAGAATGTTGATTATGAAAAATCCATTAAAGATTAACACTTACGATCAC
Organism: Drosera capensis; assembly: GCA_001925005.1. Classification (NCBI taxonomy): domain Eukaryota; kingdom Viridiplantae; phylum Streptophyta; class Magnoliopsida; order Caryophyllales; family Droseraceae; genus Drosera; species Drosera capensis. Next base: position 48,907 of record LIEC01012548.1, on the reverse strand, counting down.
AAGGAAGCAAACTCACATGTTTTGACAACCCATGAGGTGTTGACCGAATCCTATGTGATCTAAACAATTTATGCTCCAGCACCACTAGTTTGATAAAATTTTAAATCAGATGACCGAGTTGAATATAACCAGAAGTATAGCATCACACCCTCTGTCTATATATTTCTCCGGAAATGCAGAGCCTCAAAGAAAGTCTAGATGCCATAGATTTCAGTGCCACTCTCGAACCAACAAGACTGGTTTTGCACTCCACCAACTTGGAGGAATTACACAGAAGGTGTAGATGCAAAAAGGCATTAGGTGTTGGGGTTTCACTATTTCAGCAAGAAAGAGCTGTGTCTATGAGCGTTAAGACAAATACAAAATCTCTCTCTTAATCAGTACGATTTCCAACAACAATGACCAACCAACTCGAAAGTCGAAAATCCAAAAAGGATACCAAAATTTGTAAAATGAAACCAGTCATAAGAATCATGACCAATGCAACCAGGAAATCCTCTTCATTTGGTTAGGTAACACATCACGATCTATCAATTTCGTGACTGCGTCAATCACTTCCTTCCACATGTTCTCCACATACCATTGGAAAACAATCAAACATCGATCACATGAATATCATCAACACTAATTTCAACTTGATCTCAACCCTAACCCACAATGCACAAAACAAAACATAGCAAATCAAGATCTCACAGTCCAATAATGTGTATCACTAATATTCCAACCGCCAGCGTAACGTCGGAAACCATCAAGCGGGTCTCTCCTGTGAGTTCTCTCTTCAGCCAAAACCAACGATGAATTTTCCACAATCTCATTGACTCCCCTCCTCGTCCTTCTCAACCCCAAATCAACCCCATTGTCCAAGTACCCACCTTTACTATCAATTCCTGCACAACACACCCACATGAACAAAACTCAAAATCAATCGAAAAAGGGCATTCACAAAATGGCAAAAATATCAAAACGGGCAAGTTTCAAACCACACAAATCAACAAAACTAGAAATCAAACCAAGAAAACAGAAGGACAGTTACAAAATGGCAAAAAAAAAAAAAAAAAAAAAAAAAACAGGAGGGTAAGTACAAAATGGGAAACAATGCAATGGAGAAGTCTCAAATCACCCACATAAACAAAACTCAAAATCAGACCAAGAAAACAAAAGGGCAATCACAAAATTACTAAAAACGAAATGGGAAAGAACAACCCATTTGAACAAAACTCAAAATCAGACCAGAAAACCAAAACTTCAGTCATATCAAATGGTTAGGCCACAAGCCACCCACATGAACAGAACTCAAAATCAAACCAAGAAAACAAAAGGGCAATCACAAAATGGCAAAAACTCAAAAGGGTAAGGGCCAAACCAGGTAGTTGAAGGGTTTGGGGTTGATGGGTCGGTTGAGGATTGACATTGGTGAAATGGGAGAGGAATGTGAAGAGTGTGATGAAGAGAAGGGGAAGATTGAGAGGGGTTGAAGAGGGTTTTGGAGGAGAAGAAAATGGCATGATGGGGTTTTGATTTTGAAGGGGTGTTTGATTTGATAGTGGGGCAAAAACCTAGGGTGAAGTTTATACAGAAAACTGAAAACGTATGCTTTGTTGCTGTTGCTGTTGGGTCATCATCATCATATGTGTGTGGGAGATGTGGGGAAGGGTCGAGAAAACCCAAATTAGATGTCTTAAAAGTTAACAGTAAAAAAACTCATGGGTTTCTGAAAAGCAGTGTATATTAGATGTAAAATACCTCTGGTACAATAAAGCATGATGGTTCTAGTGATACCTTCATGTATTTATGTAATTGGATTCCCAGGTTAATCCCTATTTTCTTAGTTTGATGTAAAATATTATTTTCTTTCTTTTCTCATTTGTCTTGACTATTTTCTTAATCTTACCATTATTTAGTTTTATAATTAGTTAGTTTTTCATTTTAATTGAGATTGTATGATTCGTATGTTCAATATAATAGAGATAACCTAGATGTTTTTTTTTATAATTTCTCGATCAGGCTCGATAGGTTTTTTTTACTATTTTTATTTCATAAAAAATATAACGTTTGCTTGGCTCAAGTTAATGACAAAGTTATTCAAATTATGAATCGTTCACGGAACAATCAAATATCGTTTTACTCAAAATTATCGTGAAATAATAATGATAATTTAATTTATGTACTTCAATTCTGAGTCAGTGACATAGTTAAGACGAAGAAAGAAACTCCTCAAAATACGTGTTAAATACTAAATGATAATGCAACATTGTATTTTTTATGGGACGGATGGAATAATATGTATTTGAGATATTATATTTCATTTTCATAAATGTAATTGAGAAGTTATCTTAAATTGTGCTTACAATAAAAAATTATAAAAAATAAATTCGATTAATTGAGTAATTAATTATTCGTAATGTGCTAGGAAAATTTTCTGGTCCGCCACTGGTAATAGACAAATGTTTCTAGCACTTGTCGAGTGTTCAAAAATCAAAATCGAATGTTTTTTGTGCTAAATCTTAATGTGTAATAATGTATGTTATTCTTGGACAAAATGTGGATTATTGTGTTCATTATGAAGACAGTGAATACAATTGGATTGCGATAAGAAATAGATTTCTCTAGCTTTTCCTATGCTTTATCTCGAACCGAAAAGATTGTGTTGACTATATCAGTCAACAATGATGCCATCTCCGGTGGAAGTGATTGGAATATATATTTCAAGATTTTAAGAATATATATTATTATATATTTAAATTTATATATATTTATATAATTGAAGATTAAAACATAAAAAAAAATGTATAGAAACCAACAATTAATAAGTTCATCATTATAAAGAGAGGTTTATATGCTATACATATCTATCCATACGTTTTAATCTCAATCATTAATATATATTAGACGCATATAAATTTAGATGATTCATATTTTTTCAATCTCACAAAAAATATAACATATATATATTATATATATATATAAGTCTTATTTTTATATCTAGTCATATCTGATTGTAACATATATTGAATTAAAATATATAATTTATAAAAAAATATATTTGATCTTCATTATACGGATGTCAAATTTATATAGACACTTCTAAAAATTATATTTTTTTACAAAATAAAAAAATTAACATATATACATCCATTTGAATGTTTGTTAAATTAATTTCTCACTGGTAGCACGGGAAGAATTCACTCGAAGTGGTTTGACTCATCAACCCAAAACCAAAAACTTCTTCCCCAAGTTTTCATCTATAAAAAAACAATCGAATATCACTCCCAACTTACACAAAACCAATTTTCTCCACTCCCTTCACCAGTTTCTCCAACGCAATATTCCCGTTCCCTTCGATGACATTAAAGCTCAAGATAGCAGGCACATGGGCAGGAGTCATCGAGGTCGAATTGGAGAATTGGACAGTGCCCATGTTGAGAGAAGAGATCGCAAGGCGTTCCAACACGAACCGGGACTCGATCAATCTCATCTATTCGGGTCGGGTTTTGAGAGATGGCGATGGGGTCGAGAAATTGAGTCAATTGGGTGTGAGGAATAATGGGAAGGTCTTGTCTTGTAGGGTTAATCGTGATTTGGGGAAGAAGTTGGTGGAGGAGGAAAGGCTCGAGGAGTCGAGAAAGAAGGAGGAAGAGGGGAGGATTGCTAGGCTTAATCGTCTCAAGTAATTCTCTATCTTTCTCTTGAGATTGGTGCTTGGATAACAAAGAGACTGTTTTTATATGCGCTCATGAATAATGGAAATTGGTGTAATCATATTGAAGAAGAAGTTATGAAATGACTGATGTGTCTAAATGTTGGTTCTTGACGGAGTTGGTGCAAGTTTTATCGTGACCACATATTCATGAGTTTCTGTCGTGCCATAACTTTTATTTGGCACTTTAGTGGTATGTGATGGTTGAGTTTATTGTCTACTCTTTAGATCGAATGGTGTATTTGAGTCGGATATTGTTGGGACTACGCTTTCAAGGACCGCAGTGAGGTCTTGTAAATCCTGTTTAGTACACTTGGTGTGCAATGGGATCGATAGTTCACATGTTTTAGTTTCGAGAAAGACATTTATTTTGGGTCAAAATTTCAAGAAAAACATTTAGTTCATGTAACTATTTATGTCACACTTGGTATGTAGTGGATCAAATTTTCCCCGAGAATGACATGTAGTATATGAGGGGCATGCAGTGATGAGAAAACCATTTTAATCTCCACCCTTGGATTTATATACACACCTAAGCTTAAATGTGTCATGACATATATTCGACAAGGTCAATGTGATGGGAAAAACGTATATGTGTTATGACACATCTAAGTTTAGGTATGTCTTATAGAAATCAATGGTTAAGATTAAATCGTGGGATATATATGTTTGCAGATATAGGCCATGGTTTTGAACAAACGTTCGTTTCATATGGGTCACACTTTATTGTAGAGGATCTATTAATAATTGAACTATTATCTCAAGATGTATTTACCTTCCACGTTTTAATCTCCAACATTGGATTTATATAGATTCATCGAAGTTTAAGTGTGTCATGACATATATTCGTCAAGCCCAATGTGATATTACTTTCTTGAATATTTGACAATTTTGGGGGTTTTAGGGTCGCACAAAGAATGATCTAAATGTAGTTGATGAACAATTTGTTGGGTATATCATTTGTATTTTGTGAAAATTAAGATGCTAATTTTGATGTAGATATGGTTTCTTACTCGATGTGATATATTAGTGTTGCAATATGGTTTTGGCTTCAGTTGATTGGTGTTGTAGGTTAGTGCATGTTTAGCTCTCGCTCTCCATTCATTTCCACACACTACTAGACTATTTTAGTCTCCCCTTGGATTGTTAAGCAGGACATTTCATGAACGGAACTTTTGTCTTCCACTGAACGCAGTTCCACAAAATTTTACCTATATCATGGTCCGCGGAAATGCATGGTTTATGTCTTGCACAGAAGTAAATCTAGTATTAGAAATAAAAGCATGTGTCTTTACATCCTAGGCGCTGTCCGTTGTGTTGACTTCATTATGTATGCAGGGCTGCTGCAACTACCCTTGCCAAGCGACACTCAGATGGCTCGGCACCACTGGAGGATTATAACCTGGAGTTAGAAGACCAGAGTGGCCAGAAAGTCAACATTGGCACTGAGACCGATCAAAGGTTCTAATTTTAGTATAATTTTCGAAGTAGCCATTTTATCTCTGTGACAATTTTGAATTCACTGTTAGTTTATGTTGCTTATCTTACAGGGGTATCATGATGGGTCTAATGCTTCATAGGAAAGGGAAGCAACTGATAGAAAGCCGAGAATATGGAGATGCATTAGAAGTACTAACAATGGGAGAGGTTAGTCATGAGGTGTTGTGATCCTCTGTTTTTCTTGAAACTTGAAAGTGACAGAAGATTACTAGAAATGATGAGATGGTACAGGCTCGTCATCGGCTTTGATGGAAAACCAAAGGTAGCAATAAAAAACAGTACATGGACACACAGAAGAGCCATGGATGCTGTTCTTATGCCGTCTTGCAGTTAAAGGAAGCTTGTCATTAGGATTTTTGTTGATCCAAAAATTGTTCTCTATTTTCAGGAGGCCTTTTCACTGTGTGATTCTAAGCTTACTGAAGTGAGTGGGAATTTTTTGGTCATGTGCATACTGCATAGTTTCCTTCCTGAATTCAAGATTTGCGATTTCATCTTTCTCTGGTGTAATGTTCTCGTTAATTTGTATTTGATTCTCCTGTCATCCAGGGGGTGGACAATGTGTCGATTCTTCTAATTGACATCGTATGGTGCTATTTCATGCTACGAGACATCAGTTTACTATCAGCAGCTGGCGTACGCCTTGCTAAAGCTAGAAAAGGAATAGAACTAGCCCATGGAAAGGACGCTTCACGTGTCCGACTACTACAAGGAGTTAGTTCTCCGGAGCTTGCACTGTGAGTTCAATTTTTTTTAGAACTCTCTTTTATCTTTCTCGATGTACTAAGATGTTGCTCAATGAACTGCTAAATACTCGGGAACTGTATGCAGGTACTTGAGGCTTGACCTCCTGGAAGGAATTGTTGCGTATTATGGTGGCCATTTGGAGAAGTCCAGGCAACTGTTAATCTCTGCTCGGACGAAACTTTCTAAGGTGGGCTATAGTGTCCAAAAGGATGTTGGAATTGTCCAATGTTTTCGAGCTCAGAATGCTTAGATATCAGAACCGTGTCATCGCTTGGATGTCCTTTAGTCGACCTCATGAATGTTTTAAATGGAACAAGATGCCAAATTGAGCTACTAATGAATACTTCTCCTATTGCTCTTGTCAAATCCATGGGATGTGTGGTTTTGGTATTCAGCTTGAGGTTTCAGATGAAGCATTGTCGCTGATTGTTAGCATGGGCTACAAGGACTCTGCAGTAAAGAGGGCTCTAAGGATGAACTGCCAAGATGTAGATAGTGCCATCTCTTTTCTTGAGCTGGAGAAAGAACGGAAAGCTAAGCAACGTGCAGAAAACCATCAACGACAGAAAGAAATCATGTATGACTGTCTCTTAATGTTTTAACACTTTAATTGTTAGCGCGTTACTTATTTTGTATTTTCATGTCTAAATTACTTGCAGGGAGCAGAAGCTATATGGAAGTACCTCATCAGGGAGAGCTGTCGATATTCAAAGGCTCAATGAATTGGTTGGCATTGGGTAAGTACTCTTTATGTATGTTGATGCTGAGATTTTTTTTCTTTCTATTACCTTTTTTTTTTCCTTTTTCTGTTCGATTTCTAACTATGAGTTGCCTGCCTCATTATCGAGGTGAGAAACAAATATTTTTCATGTGGCTTATGCTAACACTTGCACTGGCTGCTGCCTTCTGTCGAAATCTGAAATTGGAACTGTCCCTTGAGTTCACTGGGTACTAGAATCAGAACTCTTAGACAGCTTAGTTGCATATAGCGGAAGTCCAGGAATGTGCTTAGATGTCTATTGCTATCACTATTATGTGCCAAGTTCCAAACTGTTTCTAGCTTATTTGTTTCTTACAAAACAAGCATAATTTTAAGTCGTGGGTTAAGGTGCGAGGGTTGTGCGTTGGCACCTTACGAGGGCATTGGATCAGATCTTTGTCCCTGGATATGCCAAATAGTTGTATTCATAAAGCCAAACCCTCATGCTAATTGAGTTCATTTTGCTCCAAGGGACATTGAGTGCCGGTTTCTTTGAGAATTGTTGGTTCAATATTCAGAGAGCCAGTAAAATCTTATTGCAACTGAATCGAATGTTGATTCCATTTATCAGCTTTGAAAGAGAGCTTGCTGCAGAGGCCCTAATAAGATGTGAAAATGACTTTCACAAGGCCTTGGATAGTCTGACAAACAGCGATCTTAATTCTGAGATGCAGGTAAATGTTATCGCCTGCTCTGATCCCCATGATTTGCTTATACACTCTCGTCTTGTCTTGCTTTTACCCCACTCCTGATTCTTTCGTGGTCGCAGGTTGACATTCAAGCAAGGAAGAGCAAGAGAGAAGATCAAGCAAAAGGTGCAGGACTAGTTTTTCCTGGTGTCAGAGTTGTTTAGAACTTGTAATGCTATTCACGTTTTCATGGTTCTGATATGTTTTTGCCCTGGGTCGTGCTTTTCATTTTCCTTTTAAAGCTCATAATGGAACCACGACAACAGAGCCACTTCTCCAAGGCGCTACAACCTCTGGCTCATCTTCTGCATCAACTTCTCTTGGAGGGGACGACCTTGACTTGGAGATGGAAGGACAACTCGCCGGCTCCCTGAAGGGAGCAGATGCCTTATCTGACTATAATGTTGATGTCTCACTAGAAGCCGAAGCCATTACCGAGTACATAACCCTGTTAGATTCGATCTTGCAATAGTCCACTGCTTTCCACTTTCCAATGAATAACAAACTACTAAACAGAAGTACAATGACATACCCTTGTCAATAAACCATTGTAATTATGGTATGTATTGTGTGCTATATGCTTCTTGACAGACTTCCATAGTGGGCCAAGTGATACAAGCCGGCCAAGGCCGTGCTCTATAGCAATCTCCTTTCTCAAGTTCATCTGCATGGTTAATTCTCCTGTTATGAAGAAATTCAAGAGCGAGCACTTGACCACGGTATATATAGATCATATCTTTCGGTTTTTGTATCGGAGCTGGCGAGCTTGAAGAGTGCACCAACTGGTAGCCATGACCACGGTTTCGGTTCCGTTTCCGATTCAATTACGGTTAGGTTTCGCTTCGAAATAATAACATTTAAAGTTTGGGAAAAATATTCAAAATTTTGATGCAACAAATATATAGACTCGAATTTCAATTCAAAAATAATACTAATCCAAGCAAACCAAATCAAATATCAAACCGTCTAATATTTCCTAATCCTACGTGGGTTATATCCCATCTAGAAAATAGGAAAATAATTCGGTTGATAGTTCATTAGCTTGCTTAGATTAAGGATTATATATTTATTTAAATTTAAATCTATATGATAAATTATCACAATAAAACTTAAACTAATTGTTGTCTGAAGATCTAATTCTCGTTGTGGTTTTATCTGTTGGGAAATCAAAGAATTCTTATTCGGCATTTCGATCCATCTTTTGTTGTCTATGTTTGACTTTTGTCTAATCGTCTAAACATGCTTGTGCCTCAACGAATTCAGGAGTTATTCTTGATCGAGTTTCATCTAAAATTCGTTCTCCAACACTAAATGCTTGCTCCATAGCAACAGTTGAACATGGAGTTGGTAGAATATGTTTGGCAGGAAAGAATAGGATATTGTTCAGAATGTCTCTTCCACCAATCTAAAATTGTGAACTATGCATTATCATCAAACTCGAAATCACATGTTAGATAACTTTCGATCTCGGAATTACTTCCGAAAGTCTTTTGTTTTTTTGTCTATACATCAATATTAAATTTTTTTTATTAAGTTTGATTGAATTTGAACTTTGAATTATATTACTTTGAGAAGATTGAGGAGGAACAGGTTGATTATAAATAATAGAAAACTCGTCATGTAACTCATGAAGTATTCTTCTTGTAGTAATAATTATTTGTGAAATGTCTATATTAATACTAAGTTCATCCAAATATAACGAATCATAATAAGCACTTAAGTAGTCATTAAGACCTTTACTTTGGAATGTGGGTAAAAAATTGAAGCAATTAAATAAATTGGAGGAATACGTAGATAATAATTTAATCATTTTGATCTGATAGCATTTATTGTTTGTTGTAAATCAACATCGTACATATGCTCTTCAACAACTCTGTCAATATTGACACATTCTTTTTATAAATAAATGACTAGTTGGATAATAAACATCGGATAAAATATATATAGAATCATTAAAAATTTGAAATATATCTAATATTGTGCTACAAAAAAACCAATGTTGATTCATTAAGTAATTCGATAACTATTTTTGGTAATAAAAGAAACCAATAAATCTTTATAAGCATATGATTCATTAAGTAATTCATAGGTAGAATTCCATCTTGTAGGAACATCCCTAGGAAATCTCTTGAGCTTTTTATTGTTACTTTTACAAATTTTAAACCAAACTTTCATAGTTTGAGGGTGTATCCATAAATATTTGATAGCATTTTTGATTGAAAGAAGAAAAACATCAAGAAATTTTAAACCTTCTTATACGCATATGTTATAAACATCACAAGCACATCTAATATGAAAAAAATTTCCGCCAAAAGAAGCTTGACAATAACTTTTCAAGTTTCTAATAGATGCAGTATTTGTCGATGTATTATCAAAACCAATTGAGAAAACTTTGAAATATAATTTATATTCTTCTAAAATTAAAGAAATTAATCACGATATATTTTCGGCGATATGCCGCTCATCAAAAACTCTAAATGCAATTACATTTTTTTGAATATTTCAATTTTCATCTATCCAAAGATATGTTATACCCATATAAGAATGAGTTTGTCAATGATCGTTTCAAATATCGCTACCTATATGTACATGCCCATTAAAATAGTAAAAAGATCACATAATTCTTTCTTCTCAATTTTGTAAAGGGTTTTTATTTGACGTGTAGCGATCGTTTGTGGAACACATTTTATTTGTGTATTACATGCATTTTGAATAAAAGTATTATAACCCCATTTTTTTTTATCAAGCCTAAAAGATAAATGATCGACTGAAATATCAGCCAACCATTTTTTATAATTTTGATCGAAATATCTAAATAAAGAAGAAGGATTAGAATTCATATATCCGGTAATTTGTGTTTATGAGGCACTTATGCCATGAACTTGAGGATGCTTTGATCTAAGATACTTAGTGAATATCTCATATTCGCCTTCGGCCGCAAGTCGATACTCTGTTGGACAATATTTGCATGTTACCTTGAATGATCCATCCGGATTTGACGCCTTCATAAAATGTATCTTGAATACTTCCGACTTAGGCGCTTTTGTAGTCGAAACTTCGGGTTCGTCATCAAAGCTCTCTTGCATGGGAATATTAGAGCTCACATTGGGAGGACTAATGTAGACATCATCTTCTAAATTGTATGAATGATCATTGAAGCCTATGGGATTAGTGATTACAGACATTTTATCCTTACCTTTATTTGTGTTTCGATTTGACATTTTTCAATGTAAGAGGAAAAAATAGAGTTGTGAGAATTGAGATAGAAGAATATAGATGAAAGATTTAGGTTTGTTGTATATTTCGTTGAGAAATTTTTTGCTATTTATAGTGAATTTTATTATTGTTATTTTTTTTCAAAAATCCCTTAAAACTAGCCGTTATGTGACCATTATTGAGGATTTTTTGGTATTTTCATATTTTAAAATCAATTGTTTAAAACTAGCAGTTTGATTCATTAGGCAAAAAAACTAGATGTTTGTTTGCATTGCCCACTCCTATGTTTCATTCATTGTTTAAATTTATTTTGGGGTAAATAGACGTTTGAATGTTTGATTGAAAAACTAACCGTTAGATTCAATTTTCTTTTTTTTTTTCTTTTTTTTTGTATGGTAAAGTTGCGATGGCCGATGGGGACATGAGACATGGGTTGCAACTTACAACATACATTTTGAAATATTTTGTTAAATAAATTGTTTGTTTTTTTTACACTAACCGTTTGTTTTTCAAATTGTTTTTAAAGATAATGGATACACTACATCAAACCAAATTAATTGGATTTGGACCGAAACAAATTGGACTATTCTTTTTGACACAATATTTAAAATATGTAGCCCAACATCTGAAAGACTCATATATATATATAATACACATATTAAAATTTCCAAATTTTAATTCAAAAAAATGATTCAGAATCGACGGTTTCGGTTCATGATTTTAAAAACCAAAATCGTAAATGATAGTTCGGTTCCTGTTCAACATGGACTATTCATGATTTCGGTTCCGGTTTGGTCTTGTTTGGTTTTGGTTCCAAACCAAACCGTGGTCATGCTTACCAACTGGACTGAAATAGTAGAGTTTCTGAATACCTCTTATTCCAGCATTTTTTTTCCCTCTTCGTTCTCATTATTTGTATAAATCTCACACTTCTGTTGTAGAAAATGGAGGTGGGAGGGTACAATTCTCAAGTGGGCGAAATGGGAATTTTAGTTTTGCCCATGATGATGGAGTCCATGCTCTTTGTCATCAACGACAAGGCATTTCTTAAGCATGTGTCATCGCCAGTCGTCGTTATAGGATTAGACACTCAACATAACTAAGGCGCTTGATGCAAACATCAGAAGTTGGTTAAAACGCTATCAAAAGTAAAGTGTAAAAAAATTTGATAAGGTAGTACGAAGATGTTTACCGATAACACGTCGATATCAAGTGACACATAACGTATGATGATTAATCCATACAAGTGACACCTCAAGGCCCATGTGTCAAGTAAAGGAGTCATGATGCAATGAGTCATCGTCTGCATGTCAATAGATTGACACCTAGATGACACATGTCAACACCATGTCGACGATGCCTGTGACAAGACAGTTCCATGTCAAGTTGTATATAAGAACGCAACACCTAGGTAACACGTGTCAGTCACACGTTGGCGATGCCTGTGACAAGACAATTGCATGTCAGGGCTGTAAACAAAAACGCGATACCTCAACGACATGTGTCGTCCCCTCATTTTCGACGTCTGTGACAAGCCAATCAACAAAAACCCTATAAATAAAGCAAGGTTAGGGTTTAGGAGAGTGGTATATAAACACCTAAAAGTAGTTCTAAGAAAGAAAAAGGAAGAAGGACGAGGCGTAGTTTAAGCTAGCATGATGAGATCCACGACAAGTGAAGTTTGAGATTCGAGGGGTGGGGGTGAGGTTTATCAGTTACAACAATAACTACACAAACATAATTAAGATAACTATATGTATGGTTAACTTTTAAACATGACCTAAGTAATTCAATCAGTCCTAAACGATTCATGAAAACTAAGTCTTTATGTGCGCAAAAGTTATGCTTTATGTTTCACTATGATATGTTTTTAAGCATTATCATATATGCTTATCAAATCAAATTTAAAAAAGAGCTTTTAATAAGTTATTTTGCTAGTTAAGTCAAGGGAATAAAATTCCGACCAAGTAATCAATAACGTACGTCGGTGGGTTTATGATGACCCTAGGTGCACCGATTCAAGATAATACTTAACATAACATGTCAAACTGAAAAAACTAGCACACATGTTTGCTTCTATGTTTCCAATGCTAAGTTTCTTTCTTCCAACGTGATTTGATTATGAAAATAAATAAACAAGTGTTCTAAGAATGCCTTTCGACATGCTTCCGTTATACTGTTTTTATCTTAATTGGAATCTCTTTGATGTAAATTTGTCTATTTTACGTGTCATAATATAGTTATTGAGATTTTTTCTCATTTCTTTCATGTCTTTTTAATAATTTCAGATAATCATGGGAGTTAGGAAAATCACCGGTAGCGAGGAATCTAGTATCATGTCTTATGTTTTTGCCATGTAAATAGGAACAACTTTATGTACTTTTGTCAAATTACGTAATAAAAATCGACTAATGAAAGCAGCACCAGAAGCTGCCCATAAACAACCGCATGAATAAATCCCAATATTTTTTTGAAGAAAAACAAAAAAGACAAAAATCAAAACAAGAAATTAAAAAACAAGTCTTACTATTTTTTTAGTTCATTGCCATAACTAATTGGCAGCTTCTGCTGGTTTTTTTTTTTTTCGAATAAAAATTGATGTTTCTATTTTTTTCTTGTGATATTATTCATCATATTACAAGAACCTTTCGAATCGATTTCGAGCTTGAGATTGGATTGTATTACCACCCAAGGTGGGGCGTTACAGAGTCCCTTCTGGTTGCTGGGCAGTCTTTTGCTTGTCTCCTCATTTGGGTAATGTGCTCTCTTTTTCCCGTTGGAGGAATTGTTTTCAAAGTTGTGATTTTTGTGCTATTGGGTTTGGAGTATGCTATTGGGATTGTGATTGTATATAAGTTGTGATCCTAGTTGCTGGACAAGTTGTGATCTTTTTGTTGTGGGTTATGTGTATGACGTTGCATTTGATTTCTTGTCTCGTGGATTGTATATGGGTTGTTGGAGAAGTTGTGATCTTTTGTGTCGAGGTGCTGAATATGTTGTCGTTTCTCTTGATTATGGCATCTGGTTGTGGTTTGGATGTGTTTTTGGAGTGATCTTAGAGTGGTGTCACCTATTAGTTTTAGGGTTCTTGTCTGCTGTTTTTTTTTTTTTTTGGACTGGTGTAGGGAGTGAAATGTTATGTTCCTTTGCGTGGTGCATGTCTCCGTAGATTAGGTTCTCTAAATGATCTCTTGTTGATACAAATTGACAAATTGAGGGATTTCCAGTTAAATTTTCTTGGTCCCCTTCACATTTACCTGCTCTATGGATACAACGATTTCCCTTTTCTCAGTCCCGTCTGTCGAATTCATACATGGAACTGGAGTATCTGATTTTTTTTTTATTTTTTTTTGTAGCCTTTGTTGGCATGTTTTATTTATTCCTTTGCTCATTGTTTTATCCCGTACAAGTTCTTTGACTTCGATCTAATAATACAAGGAGTTATATTACATGCTTTTCCGTCTTCACTTGTTTTACAGGACTTCTGTTATCTGTTGTTATTGCTAATTAACTATACGTTCCTCTTTGATCTTCACTTTATTGTTTATGCCTCATGATCTCTGTTCACTTCAATGTTGGATTTGTTTGTTTCTACCTACTGTTTATGCTTCCGAGATTTTGTTGGCCGTTAAGCTCGGTCATTGTCGTATCCGTATAATGATTTTCTCCTGTTGCAGTGAAAAAGATGCGATTTGCAGCTTTGATAGTGACTTGTTGCTTGCTTCCTTCTTTGTCTACTCTTACTTCTTACAAGAGTTGTGTAAAAATAAGCTTGGGATAACCACAAAGCAGAAGGCTCTTGCAGTTGTGTTCTCTTTAGTATAAGGAGTTTTTAGTTTCTGTTGGTGTTTAGGTGATGAGTTATGAGTTATTTATATAAACCTATTCATACATATTCTCTGATGGGTTATGCGTTGTTCATATATATACTCTATTTTTTCTTTTTTCCTTGGTCGATATGGGTAAATCTACTCACATATCCTCAACAGTTTTTAGCTTCGCTCTGATATGTTTCTATGCTTATTGATATCATTTCTTATGTTTTTTCTTTGGAGCTTATTTTTCGCTTCCATTGTTGTCATTACATGGATAATAAAGTACAACACATCCGATAGCAGTAACTTGAATCCTCGTTTTCTGTTGAATAATACACTTAATCGCACCATCAGTGTCTTGTTTGAAAACATGAAGTATGGGGTGTTGGATCTAATCTTGATATGGAAAACGTGTGTACAGTAACCGACCAACCGACCACTGTTCATCCACCGGCCACTATTAGCTTTTCACGTTTTTTGTACAAAAACGTGTGTTTGCAAAGCCTAGTACTTCATTATAAATAGATTAGGAATTCCAATGTATTATGTACCTCAATCAAGCAATAAAACGAAATCAGAAAAGGGTTTTACCCACCAAATCTCCTTGTCTCAAACTTACATTTGGTATCAGAGCGTGGGTGAACGTTCAGAGGTGAGGAGACAATTGCAGAGGTAGCCGCAGCCACCAAAAGCCCACTCGCCGTGAGGAACCAGATCTGGTGAGGCACCCTCGGAGTCGCCAGATTCCGGCCACAGCCCGGAAGCCACCCGTTCGAGCCCGAACGCCGAAGCAATCCCGACGAGCCCCAACTGTCATAAGCCATCATTTGCAGATGTCCCCATAGATCCAAAGAGGAGGAGAAGATTCGTGGGGAGAAAGGAAGAAGGAGAGCTGCGGCTATTTGCAAAGGAAAAAAAAAAAAAGGCTTTTTATACCTAGGTCAAAGGAAAGTCAAGGGCATTTTCGTAATTTCGAGGTCAAGGGGCATTTTCGTAATTACGTGGTCAGGGGCATTTTCGTAATTACGTGGTCAAGGGCATTTTCGTAATTAAGAGATTTTTTTTTCCAAAAAAAAAAAAAAAAATGTCAATTATTCCCCAGCAAACGTCAAAAGAGAGCGGCGGAATATCGTTCAATTTTCCGATGCTGAACTCCTCAAATTATACGGTATGGGCAATAAAAATGGAGGCAATCCTAGATGCTCAGGAAGTATGGGAGGCAGTCGAACCAGCGGAAGAAGATGAAGTCAATCCTAGAAAGGATAAGAAGGCGCGTGCCTATATCCTTCAGGCAATTCCCGAAGATATTCTTCTTCAGATTGCAAAGAAGAAAACGTCAAAAGAAATTTGGGAAAGC
>LIEC01012548.1:0-33106 GCA_001925005.1 Drosera capensis | reverse complement strand
CATTATAAATAGATTAGGAATTCCAATGTATTATGTACCTCAATCAAGCAATAAAACGAAATCAGAAAAGGGTTTTACCCACCAAATCTCCTTGTCTCAAACTTACATGGGGCTCTTGAGGATGAGCACAATAGGTTCTTTCGATTTGAATGTTACGGACGAAAGGTAGTCAACTGCTTGCTGAATTAGGACTCTGATCTCTATCATGTTATGCAGCTGTTTCATCTACCTTGATTTTTGACGTAGGTTCCCCTTAGACGAGCTCCACAAGATGCAGAGACCCAGTCCCGAGAACAAAGACGGATGTGACACAGAAGAAGATGATGATGACGAAGAAGATGCAATGGAGGAGTAGGAGGAGGATGGCGACAAAGATTTCTCGGGTGAGGAGGGCAAAGACGATGAAGACAGCTCAGATGAGGGTCCCGAGGCTAATCGCCAAGGCGGAAGTGATGATGAAGATGAGGACGAGGACGTGGAGAGGGATGGTGATGATGAGGACGAAGACGAGGATGAAGAACTGAAGCCTCCAGAAAAGAGGAAGTGAGTAAACTCCAGGCAACAGCATTACGTTTACTTTGTTCCTCACCAGTGATGTAGGATTTGTATAGATAAATCGGGTATGAAACGGTTTAGTTATCATCTTAATGGTCCGGATGTAATTTTGTTGAAGATAATAAAAAGGCCTTTTTTGAGTTATATCGGGTTTTGTTTCCCTGACATCTCGATTTCATGTGATGACTGTCTATAATCAAAGCGACTCTATATATTAAGATGGCCAATAAGAACATGAGAGAAGGTTGGATATGGCCAGTGTAACAACCAGGGGAGGAAGCAAAGGCGTCTAGTGAGGAGTCTTGCAGGTGAGGTAATTTTGTAATCTACATTATTGAACCAACTATCCGTCCTATATATTTTCAACATTTCTTATATATATATATATATATGTAAATTTAGATTTTTTTTTAATTTTAATTTTAACCACATGATTTTCTCGTTCCATCTTGAAACAAAACTTTCCAAATATTGAAAATGCTATAAACAATTTTTAAAAATGACAAATGATGCAAAACCTATGAAATAAAGAGAATAATAGTTTAAAATACGGTTTCAAAATTGTACCAGTTTTAGTAGCAGTGTTATCAATGGCTTCTTTAATCAGTCATTCCATGTGAACCATTAAACTGAATAGTTATATCCAAAGAGCAAAAATCAAATAATTGACGTTCTAAACTAATTCCCATTCCATCATACTGTTATTATGAGTCATTTATTCTTTCGGGAGCTTTCGCCATCATAAGCTACAAAGTAAGATAACAAATTTGTGGAGCAATACCAAACTTTTGGGATGGTATATACCTATCTTTTTGTTACAGCTTCAATGATCAAAAAACTTTCTTCACTCGACAATAGAAATACCCTTTTTTGGCTACCTTGCTTTTGAAGTGAAGAAAAAGCCTATCTAGTCCTTTCACCAACACAAGAAAACACCCAAAATGCCCACTTAGCTTTATACAATTATGCTACTGTCTCTCTACATTTCCAAACAAAAAATCATTTAAAGCACACAAATCAGTGAATCACACAAAGCACAGCCCCCACCTCACTCACCTTCTCCAACATCACAACAACAAATCCATCCAAATTCTCCAACCCATTTTTCTCTATAAAAAATAAACACTGCCCATAACAAGAACTTCCCAGATTTGTATTTCCCTTGCTTCATTTGTCATGCATTTGTGCATTTTATAGCTGAAATTCATCAATGAAAGCAAGAGATTCTTGCACCCAATTTGGTGTAGTATCTTGCCAAGCATTGATTCATGTGATTTGTGATGTTTTGTTCTCTAATGGTGCTATAAAGAGAGTCTAGAAGCGATTGATTGGATGAAAGTTTTGATTTTTGAGATGGGTTTTGGGTTTTCTCAAATGGGTTGGTGTTGTTTTGTGTGTTTGTTGAGTTTTGGGGTCATATTTGGCAATGTTCAAAGTGAGGGGAGTGTTCAAGGTGATGTTTTGATTGATGGAAGGGTTGCAATTGGAGAGATTGATGATGATTTCATTTGTGCAACTTTGGATTGGTGGCCTCCTGATAAATGTGATTATGGGACTTGTAGCTGGGGTCATGCTTCTCTTCTCAATTTGGTATGGAAAATTTTGCTCCTTGTTCATCTTGTGTAGTTGTTCTCGATTTAGTATTTTGACGGGAGTACCTGGGTGGTGTTTTGTGTATTTTCTCGGTTCCTTTTTGTTTGATCTTACATAGTGAAATGTTTTTTTGTTGTTTGCTATGCCTGAGTATTTAATTTTCAGTGTTTGTCTCTGATTGGTTTTTTTGATTCGTCGTTTCTATATGTTCAAATATCTGATCTTAGGTGTTTCTTGCACGAACATAATATGTTCCTCCGATGGATTAGCTTGTCGTGCAATGTCGCATTTCATAGTTAAGGTTATTTACCTCATAGGTAGAGCGGGTGATCCATCATAAGGTGCTGCAGTAAACTTGTAACAGATCAATTATGTTATAGATAGATAAGGAATACTTTGATATTTTAAAGCATGAGCTAAGTACCAATAACCTAAACATACTCAAATCGAGATAATCACAGTGGTATTTGAGCTCCGGTAGGAAACAGCTTGGTTGTTCTTGCAGGTGTTTTTTTTTTTTTTTGGGTCGATAAAATTGTTGCTGGTGTTGATATATTACTATGAGTTAGCATGAGAGGATTTGGTAATCCTCTTGATCTTGTTCCATCGGAATCCTTCTGGAAGGAACCCTTATGATTGGTAGCGTTAGTGGCTTGATGTTTAGCTGAGTTCGTCCTTGATCACCTTGGAACGAAAAACGATTCATCTCTATCCTTAGAGGGATAGAGACTCACGGAAGAAACGAATTGGCTATTTCTCGCATATGTTAATTTTCTATGCCAAATGAAATCTTGTATTCTCTTATGAATCATGTGGCAATGGTAAATTAATTCTTCATTGATTCTTGGTGCAGGACCTCAATAACAACATACTGCAGAATGCCATTAAAGGTAACGATTTGCTTATGAGTTTTTGCTAGAACTTTATGTTTTTCCATGTTCGGGCCATAACTTAAGTCCCTTGCTTTTCAGCTTTTTCACCACTGAAGATCAGATTAGGTGGAACTTTACAAGATAAAGTCATATATGAAAGCAGCGATCTTACTCAACCTTGTAAACAATTCGTCAGGAGCTCTAGCGAGATGTTCGGGTTCACTCAAGGCTGCCTACCGATGCAAAAATGGGATGAACTGAATGCCTTCTTTCAGCGAACCGGGTACTAAACAATACCATTTCTTTGTGTTTGTTAGTGCCCGTTCTTTGAAACAGGATTTTGGATTGCCCTTAATGCTTCTCTTTTCTGTTTCTTTCGCTTCAGGGCAAAGATCATTTTCGGATTGAATGCCCTTGCAGGAAGAACAATCCAGGCTGATGGATCTGCATCTGGGGCATGGAACCCATCCAATGCTGAGTCCCTTATACGCTACACTGTCGGAAAGGGATATACCATCCATGGCTGGGAACTTGGTAGACTTTCTAATTCCTGTCTCTCTGACAGTCTCACTCCTCTTGTTCTCTCTTCCTCTTCTCTCTCCTCACTCCTCTTTTTTATGTTGAGAAATGTTCGGTTACATATCAGTTCTTTTATCCGCCAGGAAATGAGTTGAGTGGGAGTGGTGTCGGAACAAGAGTTGGTGCGGATCAGTATTCTGATGATATGATCATTCTGAGTAATGTAGTGCAAGATGCTTATCACTCTAGCGCTAATAAGCCGCTGATATTGGCTCCTGGAGGATTTTTCGATGCAGGATGGTTTAGAGAACTCTTAACCACGGAACCCAACTCCATAAATGTTGTCACGCACCACATTTACAATCTCGGGCCAGGTACAACATCTTCATGGACTGTCCTACTCCGTAGCATTCTGATTGAAAAAACAAAATTGAGATATTCTTCGTCCCAAAATGTACAGGGGTGGATCAGCACCTCATCGAGAAGATCCTGAACCCATCATATCTTGATGGAGAGGCGAACACATTCAGCAGCCTCCAAAACCTGCTCAGAAGCTCCCCAACCTCTGCAGTAGCTTGGGTTGGTGAGGCCGGAGGAGCTTACAACAGTGGCAGGAACGGCGTCACAAATGCATTTGTCTTCAGTTTCTGGTAAGTTGTCCCTTTGTGAATTCTGCCTACTTTCATTTATACTGATTCCTCTGAAATAGTCCCTTGTCGAGATTTTCCTTGGAATGATTATTATCTTGGTGAATATGATAGGTATTTGGATCAGCTTGGCATGGCCGCGAAGTATGATACCAAGACGTATTGTAGGCAAACTTTGGTCGGAGGAAATTATGGCTTGCTCAATACAACCACATTTGTTCCCAATCCGGATTATTACAGGTGGGTTGTATGTTTTTGTGCTTGAACTGCGACCAAGTTCGAAAACTCCGAGTTTGTTGAACCGGAATCCGATTTGGGATTGACCTTGGTCCAAACAATCTATGAGCCTCAACTCGACATAACACAAGAGCCGATGATTGACCTATTGATGAGTGTTGTGATTAATTTTGTTATACGCATATTCATGTTGTTATTGTCATATTTATTTTCTTCCTCTGCAGCGCACTTCTTTGGCATCAATTGATGGGAAGGAAAGTTCTGTCAACGACATTCACCGGGACAAATAAGATCCGAGCTTATGCTCATTGTGCAAAACAATCGGTCTGTTGATCCAACTTTCCTACATCACAACTGAGTCCTCTTGTACGCTTCCTGGGTTGATACGTCGCTCTTTTTCTCTTGCAGCTAGGAGTCACATTGTTGTTGATCAACCTTGACGGCAGCTCAAGTACGGAAGTACAAGTGGCCTTCAACGGCATGCCCTTTATTCACGCACTTCATCACACGCACAGACACCAATCGAAAAGAACAAGATCAAGCCGCTCAACGGATGCAGTAAGACAGGAATATCACTTGACAGCCATGGGCGGAAATATACAGAGTCGGGTGATGCTGCTCAATGGAAAGATTTTGAGTGTTGATTCGACAGGCGGGATTCCAACAATGGAGCCCGTTGAAGTGAATTCTTCCGAGCCTGTGGTTGTCGCTCCCTACTCTATTGTATTCGTTCACATACCATACGTTCTTGTACCTGCTTGCATGCAATAAACGGGGATGGAGGCGAAGCATGTCCATCTTCTAAGTGATACACAGCTATAGGAAAGAAAACGTTCTGTATTTCGTTGTCAATGATCAACTTGTCTCACAATTCGTTGTCCATCGCTTCCTGTAAAATCCTTTCTAATATATGAATATTGTTCCATAGGTAACACAGACGACAAGTCAACAATGATAGATGAGGAAAACTTTCACTTGCATCATACTTGCGTTATATGGACTATACATATTCTAGTATCTGTGTACATGGTTTCATTGGCGAATGGCAGCTCCATCTCAAACCAATGACAACAATGAATGGTACAAAAATGGTATGATACAAATTAAATTCGCCTAACATCGCATCAATCCATCTTGGCGAAGCTTTGAGGCTTACTGCTTGCATAGGTCAACCAAACTGCTGTACCGGTCAAGTAGAAGAAGATCGATGGAGCAAACAACGACAGCTACAACAGGCACAAGCATGATGATGAGGGGAAAAAAAAAGGTGCGCGAAGATGGATCAGTAAGTTCAAGTAGGATGAGCAAAGAAAGGAATATGAGGCCTCACACTCCAGGAATGGGTTGAATCAAGAAGATATCCTGTGAGCGCAACTCCTACTATTCCAGGTACAGCGCCGACAGTATTTGTGATACCCTGCAATCCAGAAACAGCAAAAGATCATGATTCAACCAATGATGAGATATCAGCTGCGGCACCAAACTGGACCAAATAAAACCAAGACTGTCTCACCAACATTAGGGCCGAGAACTGAAGGCTTCATAGGTTAGCTTACCAAAAGAATGCTCGCATATTCAGGTGATATATCTTGGTGGGTGCAATACAGCCCTACAGAAAAACAGGAAAATTCAATGGCATCATTACATTGTGATCATTTTGATCCACAGTAGGGCAGCTAAGCTCAGACGGTACCTGATAACGCGAAGCTTGAGAGAGCCAACCCCGTAGTGAGTATTCCCACAATTTCCCAATGTGGAAGTCCTAGATCTACAGACGAAAGAGTCATGCAAAGTGCAGGGGCTACAAAAGCGATTGTCTGGCAAAGTTTTCTCACCTACATAGACAAACCGAAGAACTTCAGAACCACAAATGGGAGTGATAATGATGACAGCATGGTCTTCGAACCCCGACAACCAAACCCCCCCCCCAAAAGATGGTAATATTGAACGAATGAAAAAGTTGATACTCGAGAAATCCATCGGCTTCATGTTCGTACAGTTGTCGTGTCCACACCACGGGAAATCAAATTATCAGCTAGTTGTGCTGCAATGTTTGTGACGAATATAGAAGCTAATGGAGGAAGCACCGAAACCTGAAAAAAAATGCAAGCTATTAGATTTCACATCCTGAATGCTAATCCCATAGTTAGCCTGAAACATACATCTGTGAGCTTAGCCAGACGCTGAACTTTGTTTACCAGATCAATGCTAAAAAAATGAAATTTCCTCACTGGGTGCCAATGAGAGAGTAAACTCCATTGACTCGTAATATATTACCATACGCTCTGTTATTAGTCCAAGTTTTCTTCCGTTTCATTTTCCTTTCAAGTTTCAACGGATACAATCTCAAAATACAGGCGTAGCTGGAGTCTCATCTACTAGAAGTTTAGAACTTGAAGCTTGAACATGGCAATGCATGAAAGCATCAAAGTAAAACTCACCCATGCAGCTCCAGTCAAATTTAGATCTAGCTCCTCGCTGCACAAAAAAGAACGGAGAACATTATGACAAGACTCAAGAGTCTTCGAGTGAAAAAAATTCATCAGAGCACAAGGTGAATGCTAATTGCTAGGTTAAACAGGGATGGACTGCGCACATGCATATTACTACGTATTTGTTTAATCAAGTAACTGTTAAGTGGTAACAAAGACTCAATCCAAAAAAAAGGGATATTACATTTCTCCAATGTGCTTATGAAATATGTACATAGTATTTTCCTTCCAAAAAAAAAAATCTTGTTACTTCCCTTTGTTTTGTTTTGTTGTGTGCGCGCGCGCCTGTTTTACATTTGACAATACTAGAGTCTTAATTCTTAATTTTCAGGTTTCACTATGGATAGACAATGTGTCAAATGCTTGTTTTACAATACTACTAGATAGCCTAGGAGTCGTAATGAGCAGGATACCTGAAATAAGTGGGTAACCATGACAAGCATGTAAAGTGCCCCCAACTTCCGCAAAAATGAGCATATATCATCGCCCAAACAGCTTCACTTCGGAAGAATGCCTTCCACGGAACATCCTATTGAACGCTACATGTCAGTACTCACGCAATAAAGATGATATCAGACTTAATTTAATTATACAAATCATTCTACTTCAGACTACCAGTTAACCAATGCTACGGTTTAGCGCAATGAAAGAACAAAGAAGGCATCAATGTAACACAAGTTCCATTTACACATACCTGTAACGAGCCTCGCAACTCATCAAGTGAACTAGACCACGAGTCGTTTCTTGGCTCCAAATCAAGTGAAATACTTCTGGATATAGGAGCTAAGGTTGCTTGTCCTCCTTCAATTAATTGAAATGCCAAATACCTTCAAGTTTTTCAAGTGTCAAGAGTCATAATCAAATGAAAGAGCTGATTCAATCGAAGCATTGTCAGCAATTTCCAGCAAGTAGTGAAAGGCACAACTGTTAATAAGAAGAGAAAAGATCTTGTTTTTCAATTGATGCACCAGAGATTCTAGAAAGAGTTGGAAGACACAACTGAGGATTAGAAAGAAAACGCCGCTTTGAGTTTAATAAGAGCTGCTTACCAAGCTACCCCAAGAAAGCCAAAAATGTAAAACACCGATTCCCAGCCTAAACTTCGGATGATGGGTGGAGCCAAAATGAGCCTGAAAAAGAACCTAATAGTGAGTACATGCACTGGAGTGTCTGAGCAACAAATTATTGTTGTTGGTCTTTTCCCGGAAATTTCACAACCCAGTTTAAGAAATGATGCTATCCTTATTGACAGAGAAAATTTTCTATGAAAGCAGATTTAGAATTCTTTCAGCACTGAAAGCGCATCTAATTCTCAGAGTCATCATATCATCCATGACAGGAAAGCAACTAGTCAAGCTTAAGTGCTTAACCAAACAAAACATACCCAATAACACTTCCCACACTTAATCCGCCAAAGACAAATGAAACAGCACGTGACCGCTCTTCTAGAGGTATCGTCCTGCACATAGTGTTGATGAAATCTTATCAGCCAAAACATGAACTCCTTAAACAGTCATAACAAAAACTTAATCTAGATTCAAACCCAATTATAAAGCTTATCCTTTTTAGTTGGCACGTCAATCTTGCAGGCTTGAAGTCTGTAGTCTATACATTTTGGTATCAATATATCTTGCACCTCCTCAACGATGGATTTTCATTGCACATACGCAATGAGAAGCACCGAAATGATATGAACTCTCCATACTCATTAATCGACATAAGGATTGTGGTTACATAGGAAAAGAGATTCAATGCCCCCTAATGATATATTAGCAGCCAGAGGAAAAAGAAAATAAATTAGCTACATGGAACCCTGAACTGCTCATGAGTAGTACATGCCTGGCAATAAGGTCTGTTGCCGCTGATGGAGAAACCCCTTCACCGATTCCAACCTTCAATGAGAGAGTGATTTCATTGCATCATAGAGTTTATAATGCAAAAGCAATTGAAACCCTATGCCTACCAATACAGAAATATATTACGGTTGAAACACAAAGACCCTGATATAGAAATATAAGCTCTTATTGAGCAGTTATAGAAAGGTGCTTATAGTTAATAGAAATAGTACCAAAATCCTGGAGAAGACCAATCCTGACATATTTCCAGCTACCAAAGGAATTAAAGCAGTAGCAAATGACCAAATCAATACTCCGATTGCAAGGACTTGCCTGCAGAACAAGAAACAGAATGCTAAATTGGTTGCATATTCTGCATCCGTACATGTGATAGACTCCCTAGTATAATCGCTACACTCCATCTTGATACTTCAAGAACCCATGTTCATTGCATAGTGATGCTATGCAGGAGACAACCAGCAAAGATAACTCCGATCCTCTGAAGGGAGAACACTCAAAAATCCTTGAAATGACTAAAAACGACAGAAAAACAACTCAAATGACTTGAAAACGTTAGAAACTATGAAAAGAACTTTGAAATGAACTTAAAAAACTCAAAACCCCTTCAAAAGGCTAAAAACACCATTAAAACAACTCAAATGGCTTGAAAACAAAAGAAACTATGAAAAGAACCTTGAAATGAGCTTAAAACACTCAAAAACACTTCAAAAGTCTAAAAACAACATAAAAACAACTCTAATGACTTGAAAACACAAGAAACTATGAAAAAAACCTTGAAATGAGCTTAAAACACTCGAAAACCTTTCAAAAGGCTAAAAATAACATAAAAACAACTCAAATGACTTGAAAACGTTAGAAACTATGAAAAGAATCTTGAAATGAACTTAAATCACTCAAAAACCCTTGAAAAAGCTAAAAACACCATAAAAACAACTCAAATGACTTGAAAACGTTAGAACCTTGAAATGAATTTAAAACACTCAAAACTCCTTCAAAAGGCTAAAAACAATATAAAAACCACTCTCATGACATGAAAACATAAGAAACGATGAAAAGAACCTTGAAATGAACTTGAAACACTAAAAAACCCTTGAAAAGGCTAAAAACACTATAAAAACAACTCAAATGACTTGAAAACGTTAGAAACTATGAAAAGAACCATGAAATGAATTTAAAACACTCAAAACCCTTCACAAGGCTAAAAACAACATAAAAACAACTCTAATGACTTGAAACACAAGAAACTATGAAAAGAACCTTGAAATGAGCTTAAACCACTAAAACCCCTTCAAAATGCTAAAAACAACATAAAAACAACTCTATTCACTTGAAAACGTAATAAACTATGAAAAGAACCTTGAAATGACTTATGAAAAGCTCAAGCTAGTGTGAGCTTCTTAAGTCTAAACATGGTAAAGATCAGGTATGACTAGAGAATGTGATTTCAAATCCTTCTACCACCACATATTTAGCACTTGGTATAATGTAGATCAATCCGTTGTACATATGTATTTTGGTTTGCCTACAACTTGCTCAACTACAGTGAAGAAGTTGGACTCAAGCAATCTATAGAGAGAATAATTGTTGCTACAGCCAGCCCCAGTGGCAACTAAAGCACAAACACAGTTGATCAATTTACCAACAAACAACATGATACATGTAGCTCAGTCTTCTGAACACTAACCTCCCACCAAATATCTTGGCAAGCCATCCACCAGGCAACTGGCTCAACGCATATCCCCAAAAGAAGGACGACTGAACCAGCCCTGCTACTGATGAATTCCACCCAAATTGATGCGACATCGGGATTATAGCAATACTCAAGTTAACCTAGACATCATAACAATCCAAGTCAATTCAACAAAAACCGACAAAACCCCACTCACCAGACCCTTATTCATCATCAACCCACCTCCCAATTTATCACAATCACACAACAACAACAACAACAACAAAAATTTCACTACAAAACCCTACAAGATTGTTCAAAAAACCAACACCACCAAAAGTCCAAAAGGATGACAAATGCCCACAATAACATATATGTCAACAAATATACCCAAGAATCAATCAATACCTTATCCATGTTACAAATCACGAAAGCCAATGAAGTGATACCAATCAACTTATATCTTTTAGGCAAATTCCTCCAAGGAGGCCACTCCAAATCAAAACCCTCCTCAACCTCACCACTCCCATCATCCTCCGGCGACCCCGGCCGCTGCTCAATCTCATCGACCCTTAGTTCGGCCACAACCCATCGCTTTCCTCGACAATTAAGTCCCTTAAAGGACCTGAAATTCAACTGGGTCTTTGTGAGTGTGACGTATGAGCAAGGATAAGGGATATGTGGGTTGGGTTTTGGGGTTTGAGGGGTTGAGCATGGTGGGTTTTGTACCCTGCAAGTGAGGTTTGCCATGGAGATGAGTGTTGAAGAGAGGAGAGAAGAAGTGTGTGGATTTGGGAACAAAGAGACTGTTGGAGCCTTCACGGAGTGGAGTTTGCCACCAATAAAGATCTTTTTTATGCCTAGGATTGGATTTGGACCCACTTGCGAAATTCACATCACAGAGCAACCCTCCGTGTATGATTTGGAGACGACTCCTCCTGCGACTCTCCTGTTTTCGAGGGTGAGGAAAAAATTGAGTCCGAACATCACACTGATTGTTTTTATTGAGTTTTTATTCCTGTAAATTTTCTACTTTGGAGAGTTCCGTATCAAAATATGACACAATGGAGTTGAAAAAAAAAACCTCTAAATTTTGAAAAATTTCAAATCAAACTCTATTACTTTATTCATTTTATATCAAATGTGATGTATTTTTATGATTCTAAAATATATAATATTTATATTATTTTCATATTTAAAATCAAATTTATATTAAATTAAATATATTATCTCATCATACCTGATGCACTTGAGTCGGATGACTAAGTATCGTCCTAGCACCAACGAGGTTGAATTTCAACCAGTAACAAGTTTGACACTACGAACAGGGGTAAGGAAACTGAAGTGTTTTTCAGAAAACCAAATTTCTTTCTCTCCTTTTACCCGCCTTTGGGACCTATGCTTTGAAAACAAGCAAACAACGTGAATCAAAAACTCAGCAAGAAACGACCCTAACAAACACAGACTCCCTCTCCTACTTTGCACACATGTAGGAACTAACTTATTGTACGGAATAGATCAAAACAAACAAACCAAAAATAACAAAAGGACATATAAAAATAAGTGCCAGTAAACCCTCCCGCCTTGTGCGTGCATTTTTTTGTCGGTCCAAGCGTTCCATGAACTCATTAGCTATATCATCTATGGTCCTCGTGTCACTCCCTCCTCCTTTAAAAGGATTTGTCCTCGAGTCTAAGCTTGGATACTGCAATTGCTCCGGAGAGAAATATGGAGAAAGATCAGCAACATTGAATGTCGAAGACATGGGCATATCAGCGGGCAACTCCAACACACATGCATTGTCATTGATTTTCTTCAAGATCTTGTATGGCCCATAACGCTTCGGTTTGAGCTTGTTATAACTCCCAGCAAGGAGACGCTTCAAATTGTTTGTCACAGTTAGTCCGACCTCTTAGGATTGGGTCAGACTATATGATGATTCGATTGTATGTCGGACTGATCTGATGATGCGTGATTGAACTTGGTCGGAAACCAAGAAACCAAGATTAGTCGGAAAACGTTGTTAGTCGGAAAACCGAGATGCGTACCTCGGATGTCCGCCCGACACTCAAGTTAGTGTGCCCGATCTGGGTGAGAGAGAGATTAAGAAAAAATATATGGAAGGTGGAAAAGATTGAGAATGAGAGAAGATATCTCATTGGGAATGATGAAGAGTTTTTATATTTCCTAATTGGGTGTGTTTTTTCTTTACCTTTCAAGGCTCATTTTCCTTATGTTGACTCTTTATTTTTACCAATGGAAGAAACATCTGAATTGACTTGTCATTGACCATAACCTTGACGTAGGTGACCATCACATGCCATCCTGAAATCATATTCACAGATTTCTGACCTCTGATGTTGATGCAGAGAAGTACACTCATACAATACAAAAGGCAACAGTGAACTTTGACTTCTTCTAAACCTTTATGTAGAACTCAGTCTTATTGTTCCTTAGTCTTGCTACAGTAACCTCATAGAATCAATTCAAGATCAACCTTTTTTTCATCCGGACCCTTCTGTTGAACTCATCCTTTCTGTCTTTCAGACTTACTGTAGTAACCTTCTTCAATCAGAAGTAATCCAAGATCAATCTTTCCTTAATTTGGATCCTTCAATTGAACTCAACGTTATTATTCTTTCCCCTTGCTGCACTAATCTTGTTCAACTAAAAGCAATCCAGGATCAACTATTCCTTATTGCAGAAACCCACATGTCCAATACTTACTGTCTCTTTACTCATGACCTTAATGCTATCAACCTTGCTGTATTTTTGTGAACTATCCTTGTGTTCCTCTATGAACCAATCTTGCTGCATTCCTCTTAATCAGCCTTATTACGCACTCATTGCAAGCTCGCTTTCCAAGCATACCAGTCTCAATATTCGTATATATTGGGATATTCTAAGATTAGAGTTTGTCAATCACTCAATTTTTATACATCATTAGTTTGACTCAACATCTATGTTTTAGTGCGTATTGTGCAATAAAAATAAACCTATGTTCAGTACATTTAGATGTAACTATCTCTATCTAATTATGTTTATCTTATCACCAACAGAATACAACATTAATATATAGAACTTAATCTCCTAAGGGACTCTAAATATAACAGCACACACTTTATGTTTAAAACACCAAGAGCACAGTATTTTTAAGGTATTATAACGTGAGGCTACTTCTCTCTTGAATTTTTTTAAAAATTCACTAATAGTTGACAATCTTCATATAACTACAAGAAAGAGATGAAAAGAAGATGTGTGTAATAATTTGTCATCAAATCCATAAAATAGTACATATAACCAATATTGTAATATACGTTACACGACTGTTGTATTACATAAATTTAAAAATTACAGCATATCATGACACCATTACGGTGCATAAAACATCAATGGCAATACCTATTCATTTGTTTGAGATTCACATTCATCGACATATTGAAAATAACCAAACTAAAATAAACGGTTTCATGTTTTTACATTACAAGCTGCATTTCAACATGTCAACTGCAATATACATCAATCGATTCCAATCAAAACATTAACAGTCGGACATCGGCTTCGTGATCTTTATCCTTTGATTCACGCATAGTATTACCTTGAACTTGTTGGAGCTACTTAGCATGCTTGTATACTGTTTATGCTCCCTTAACTATACTTAATGAAGCAAGATACCAACACTAGTTCGTAGTCGATCAATCCTTTCACTTATATTTCTGTACTAATAATGACAAAAACGATCGACAAAAGTCCTCCATCTGCATCCTTCGCGATAGCAATTAACTTGAAATCCCGATTTGTCATAATGATATAAGTTCTGATCGCGACACGAAAGTCATCGACATCAACAAACACCTGACCTTCCCCTCGAATACAATCATGTCATGACTCAATGGTAATGTTTTCCGTGCTAGAAGTAGAAATGTTTATTGGATTTTCTTCATGTAACGACCTAAGAAAAAAGAAAACCAAGTACGTATTAGCCTCATTATAAAATTAGCCGTGTAAAGAAAGCACCTAACAAACAAGATTTGATAATAATATACTGCATTGTTTCTAAAATTTACAAAATCTGTAACAATGTATACGATGATGTTTTAATGAAACATAATTTTGTATATTATTTGTATTGCATCATATCTATTTTTACTCAATGAGATCTAATATTTATGAAGACTTGCAAAATCTATATTGCAATATATGTAACATAGATAGAAACCTTCCATAGATTTATTGCGAATGACTTATTTTGTACAATATAATACACTATTTATACTATCTCTATTACCTATCTTAGTTTGAGATTAGACACAATCAAACAAGCAAACTCACAAAAAATTGAATTTTTTACCTCGAATCTTGATGAACACTGGATGAGGATAATCTTGGAAGATGAGGATCTGTTTTCTTGGATGCGACCATTTCAATAATGCTCGAATTTGCACATGTGTAGACATAGCACATCTTCGACACAACACTATCATCCGTTAGGGTAACATGAGTTTGAAGTTGAGAAACACGGTACCTCAATGCCACCAAGACTAGATTAATTTGTGGACATTTGGCTTTAGCCTCTTCAAGTCAGTTTGGTAATTGATACAAGACTCCTTTAGATTCCTTTCTAGATCTATAAGCTGCCTTTGTATATCTATAAGTTATTGACTTTCTTCTTTCAAGTGAACTCCTTGATTTTCTCTCAAGTGAACTCCTTGATTTTCTCTCAATTCATTTAGTAAATCTTTTTCACTTTTCGTACCTAGTTTTGACAAGATTGGATCTCTAGGTATTACCTCTTTTCTAAATTCTCTAAATGTTTTTAAAATTATTTGAATTCAAAGTCTTTTTTCGAGTTCGTAAAAAATGGGTCCAAAAAGGGTAGATCGGTCTTCTTTCAAAGGCGAACCATATGTACCAATTAAGACAAACGAGAGTATTGAATTGGATTTTAGCTCTATCTACATGAAACCAATCGAAGATGTGGAACACATTGTGGACATACATCAAATATGTGGATGACAAAATCAAAACCATACAAATCCAAGCGATTCAAGCTTAATTGAGTCTTCAAATATGGTTGAATAATGGAGGTTTATCAAATTCGACTCACGGTTTCATTTCGGCCAAATGGAGCATTTTTACCATTGGAATCCAACCGAACCAAGCTGAATTTGATGAAAGTGAGGTTGATGAAACTATTCACCCCCCTCTAGGTTGAAACTCGAACCTTACAATATCCAAAGTGGTGAGCTTCTTGGTTAACCACATAAAGATTAGAAAGATTAGAAATTTTGTGGATATCAAATGTTCTGACATAAATTCTGAATTTAATATATGTTAATTTTCTCATATGTTTATTTTCTAATGAAGTTGATAGATCAGAATTTAAAATTGTGAATCTTAAGTAATAAATCAAAACTTACGGGTATATCAATCTGTAAAAACTAATTATAGAGCTAAATTTGTGGCTTGATATTGAATTACTTCGTAAAAGTTAGAAAATGAGCCGTTATCACTGCAATTTTCTTGAAGTCTAGTTTCCATAACAGTTTACAAATCTTTATTTAAAGTTGTATGTAAACAATTATGAGCTGATTAGGAAAATAAAGCCAAATTGTTTGATCTAACAAAAAATATAAATTTGAACAAATAAATTGATATTATTTGTAACTAAAACTTTAGTTTTATGGAAAGTTTATAGTCTAGTTTATGTAGATTTTTACAAAATAATTTTTGAAGATGTATACGGGAAGTTATAGATTTAAACGTATCAAATGGTCATGTTGGACAGAATATGGAAATAACCCATTTTGACCTTCAAACAACTCCAAATATTTACGAACATTTCTAATAATGTCTAATACATAAAATCATCATCATAGAATATCAAAATAAGTATCAAAAAGATTTTCTCAAACCTTGACATCATCGCATAATATTTACTATAACGGTTTTTCACGAAATACGAATAGATATACTTAACTTCGTAACGTGAACAAATATTCACAAGAGAATATATTAATATGTGAATCCTATTATATTTATAGGATTTGAAGATGCTGCTCGTTGTCATTTAAGGACGAGGCTGAGCATGTGCATATGAAGAACTATGATAAAAGATAACGTTTAGATTTATTGTGTGTGGCGATATATATAATTATATCGTGAGTGTAATAATATATGATGGAATCTTTGATAGTAGTCACAAATTGTGATTGACGTAAAATGATGACCGTAACGTTTCGAACTATGATTTGTAATGATGCATGCAAGTATACCTAGGTTTATATACTAATGTGATGGTTTCTAAGAAATTGACATAAAATGTGTCTGACATATCTTATTGCTTTTCACTTGCTATGTGTTGTGATGAGATACTGTATGGTGTGTGTTATGCCTTATTTGCTGACTTAGTGATAGTAAATGTCTAAAAAAATGTAAATCCATAAATTGATGAGATAATTACATGGCATAGAACACAAAATACCCACTACTTATCCACCTAAATTAAATTAATTATCCATTAAATATCCATTACTTATCCACTTAAATTATTTTAATTGGTTTATTTTTCTATTAATACAAGCTCTCTTCTCATTGAAAATTTCTTACAAACACAAAACAAAATACTCTTTACCATTTAAGATTAGAGTTAAGAAAGAGAAAAAAAGAAGGAGAAGTTCGAGGAAAAGAGGAAAAGATACGTGATAAGACAAGTACGACGTAGATCATTCACCGTTAGTAAAAGAAGATGATCATCTTGATTAATTTTTTTTGAAAAATTATATACTTTTTGATAAACTTTGATATTAATATATGTTAAATTCTCATTTGTCTAATTTCTAACGAAGTTATAAATCATGATTTGAAGTTGAGAATCTTAAGATGTAAATCAAAACGTACGGATATATATATCTATAAAAAATTGATTACTAAGATGAATTTGTGACTTGATATGTAATTATATAGTAATATTTATAAGACAAATCTTATATAACTGCAAAGATATGAAAGTCTAGTTTTCAGAATAATTTACAAATAAATAGTTGGAGTTGTACATAGAGAGTTATGACCAAATTAGTGAAATAAGATCAAACTGTTTGAACTAGCAAAAAATATAAACTTGAACTAACTAATTGTTATTATTAGTAAGGTTTTATGATGGAAAATCTAATTCACTGAAATATTTTGAAATCTAGTGTATGTAGAATTTTACGGAATAATTTTTGAAGTTGTATACAAAATGATAGATTTAAATACGTTAAAACATCAAGTTGGATAAAATCTAGGATACTTGTTTCAGAGGCTGGGAAGTTCATTCCAAAGACCAGAACGCTCATTTCAGAGACCAGGACGCCCGTTCCATAGGTCTAAACATTTATTCTAAAGGTTGGGGTGTCTGTTCTAGAGGTTGGGATGCCGTCTTAGAACCTTCTGGACCTAGAATGATTGTTTTGACCCCAAAATAATTCTAAATATTCATAAATACCTCTAATGATACTCAATACATAAAATCATCATCATACATAATCAAAGTAAGTATCAAAGGCTTATACAAACCTTAGCATCACCTCATAATATTAATATGATTGATTTTCATGAAGTACGAACAAACATTCATGAAGAAACATATTAATATGTGAATCCTATTATGTTATAGGACCTGGAGAGGTCGCTCGTTGAGACATAAAGGACATGCTGAGCGTGTGTGAGAGGAAGTTGCAATAAGAAGTTAACGTTTAGATTTATTGTATGTGGCGATGCGTATTATTATACCGTGGGTATAATAATATGCATTGAAATCTTTGGACGTAGTCACTAAATATGGCTAACGTAAAATACTGACTGCAACTACTTTGTGCCATGATAAGATGATGTGTGTGTTTGTGTTATGCCTTGATTACTAATATAAAGAGGATGAGTGAGTAAAATGAGTTTTAGTCCATAATTAATGAGATAACTCCGTGGTATAAAACACAAAGAGCGTTATGTCTGTCGTTTGTGTTATATAGTGACTTGATGGTGACATTCTTTCACCAACTCTGTGAGGTCGTTTTGGTATGAGGGTATCTCACTACAAGAGATCCTGAGCTCCAGTTTGGCTGATTCTCTTTCACGGATATCCCTTTTACTAAACCTTGATAAGCTAAAATTGAATAAGTTTTATCAAGACACAATTATAACATTAAGGGTATCTATTGCCTGTCTTCACTGTGTTTTTGAGATGATAATTATGAACGTCGGATTGATATGATAAGTTTCATAATACTGAAACAAATGACCTAAGTGGTCATTTTTCTTTTCTTTTCTTTTCTTATCTTCTTCTCTCGTGTAACCCTTAGTAAGAGAACCGACACGTTGTGGAGCTCATATGTCTCATGGTTACTATTTTTTTTTTCTCTTTTATGTGTTTTCAAGGGTTAGAGATGAAGGGCAGGTGATATAGGTTATGGTGCTAATATGCATCTATTGTATTATGATTTATGAACTAAGTAAAATATGTAATAAATGAGAAGTTTTTGTTGTACTTTATAATATTGTTGGTTTATGTCTAACTGGATTTTATTTATTTTTATGCCTAAATCAGATAAGTAATTTTTTCTTAACTCGGGTGTTGGGATTCAGCGACAATAATGTCATTTGTATTATTATATGTGATGGAAAATTGGGACGTTACATATTCTTTCATTAACCCTGTGAGGTCGTTTTGGAATAAAGATATCTCATTATAGGAGACTCTGAATTTCGGTTTTGCTGATCCCCTTACTTATGAAATTGAATAAGCCTCACCAATGGCACAATTATAATATTGAGACTATCTATTGTCTGTCATCTCTATGTGATTGATATGATGATAATTATATCGATGTCTTGAGTGAACTGCTGAGTGTTGCCGTGCATGAAATTTGAACTGGGAACCTGTCGTGTCACAGTGTCATTGTCTCAATTTGTTTGATACTCTGAGTTAAGTATGCTCCCAATAACATATTTAGGACATTCGCTAGATGAGATGATCATGAACCTATAAATGATTGGAGTTGGAGGGGAGAAGTATGTTAAATACGGTGGTGTTGTTTGGTTTGATACTTGCTTGATGAATCTGTGTCGTCTGAGTAATGTGTATGTTCTAATATGCGGGAGTAGATGATCTATGCGTTTAATATGTCATGTTTGACTGGTGTGTGATTTTACAATACTGAAATATATGATCTAACTGATCAAATATTTTTGTTCTCTTTCTCTCATGCAACTCCTAGGGAAGGGGACTGACACGTTATTTAACTTCTATATCTTTTGATAATTATTTTTTTGTCTTTTCTCTTCTCTTTGTTACAAGAGTAATATGTGAAGGAGAAATGTGACTTAGGATTTGATACTAGATACAATTTACGTGTGAAAGATAATCTGATATTAGAAAAAGATATAAATTTCGTTGTGAAGGTGATATTATAAGTTATGATTCAGTGCAACAAATTTTTCTAAACTTATGATGTATAAATGAACTTAGTTTAATTCTTATGATTAAGTCAAGATGTATACTTTTTATCTAACTGAGGCATTGAGCCGAGCGACAGTAATATCACGTGGATTCCAATGAAAAGTTCATTAAATTCAGGACGTTACATCTATAAAATAAAGAGTTTCAATTTTATATTGTATATTTATTTTATGTTTCAAATCTATTTTGTAAAATGTTCAATATCTTAATTATATTTTATAAATTTAAAGGTCTTAATTTTATACTATGAGCATATAATATTTTATGTGACTTAACTTTTAATACAAGCGAAATCGACATGTATTATATTGGAACCTTAGTTATGCATGTCAATGCTTAATATTTGATCTTGAGATTAGACATAAATTATTGAAATGACTCACTGAGGATTCGCAGCTTAATAACCGTGGTATTTCGTTTCTTGATGTATGATAATCACCTGCCGATACGAATGTTTTTATTTGGGCTAAATTTTATGTCGATTAATTGATAATATGATCGTTGATGACTTGTCCAATTCTCCGGACCGATTGCCCACTTTAGAGAATTAGGGCTCGATTAGGGATTAAGAAAAACCGAACATGTGTATTTAGTTTTAATTTTTTTCTTTTTTTTAGAAAACATTAATTTTGTTAAAAATAGAATAGATTTAAAACTTAAAATCAATTCATAGTATAAAATTAAAGCTTTTTATTTCATAGAATATAATTTAAAAATCGAAAAAATCATAAAATAAAATTAGATATTTTACATATAGATTTCTTTGAGTAAACACTTCCATCTATAATTACATACTTATGTCGCTTAATTAAGTAAACACTTCAATCCATAATTTTCTTTAAGTGTCTTGTTGCTCGTGTCAATATTTAAATTATTAATACCGACGGAGTAATTTATTTTTAGATAATAAGAACTTATGATAAAAAATGTAAATTTATTATAAGCAATGGTATTAATCCATATGTTGTAAAATATTCAATTTCCCCATTTAGGTTTCTAAACTTCAAGGAATAAGTGGTCCCTAAACTTTAATCTAATAAGAATGAACAGAAAAATCTAAACTTACCTAGAAGATGAAACAACTTTTTCTTTCTTTCTTTAACCGTTGGTGTGGCCTTTTTTCCAGCCCTTTTTGTCCATTGGTGTGGCCTCGGGTTTCTTTCCCAATCAGCCGAATTCAGCCGTTGAGATCCCTTGATTTCATCCAAGGGTTGAGAGAAGTCCACAGCAAATGTATAGCACAAATTTGTACAACTGGGGATTCGACTCCCAGGCCGAATGGATCCTCTACTGTAGAAAGGAAAAAACGTAAGGGTGAAGTTTGTTTTTCTCTTTGGATTTCATGCAAGGCAATAAAAAATGATAATAACAGACATGATCAATGGCTTAGAAGCCTTTTCAAAAAAAAAAAAACAAAAAAGCAAATCAAGAGCTGTTTAATGCCTGAGCATATTATTAGAATCAAAATCAGTCCCAGATTAATTAAGATTTTTTATTTTAAAAGAAAGAATAATGTTTTTTTATTTGAAATTTTTTTCATGTAAAATTATCTAAATATATTTATTTTATATCTCATCAATTAATCTCATCATTATTTATTTTTTTGTCACTCTTCTCTCTCGTACACTCACAATGACACAAAAGGTAATTACATATCCCTCCGTCCCAAAAAAGTGAAACAATTTTCTTAATTTATCTATTTTAGAAAAGTGAAATCTTAAACTTTTTCTATTTCAAAAAAAGTAAAATCTTAAACTTTTTGAGTTAAATTTGCTTAATTATCCATATTATTCATTTTATATTTCATCTCATCATCATTTTTCTCACTTATTCTCTCCCACTCGCACACTCAAAAGGACAAGGAGGTTATTTACACCAAATTCAACCAAACTTCTTAATAATCATATATAAGAAACTTGTTTCGCTTAATTTGGGACGAAAGAAATATAAAGTTCTAACACACATATAAGTTCTCCTACGAGATTAAAACGTTTCAAATTAAATTGAGATGGAAAGAATATATTGTTTGACTATAGATTCAAGAAAACATTGTTCCATTGAATTAATCCTTCTCAAATTTTTTTGTCAAATATTATAAATAAAATCCTTCACGATTTAATTTTGTCAAAGATTGACAATATGTAATACACTCTTCATCATGATTTAATCTCCTATATCCCATATATATACGCAACATTTTTCTATTCGAATTATCCTAAATATTTATAATTTTTAATCTTTCTCAAAAGAAAATTTAATCTTTAAAAAAATTATAAATCAATCATGTTTTCCTATAATATATCTTACTAATTCTTCTTTAAGCTATTATAATAGATCATACCACCATTATAAAAAATATAATTTTTTTCATCAGAATATATAAAAATTCAAAGTACATATAAAATTTTATATCGGAACAATAATTGCATCTAATTTGTGATGAATAGAGTACAATACGAGGACATGCAATGCTTATGTAATAGACAAATATAATAAATTGTTGTCATTTGTGATATTTAGATTTTTAGATGTTAAATTGTTGTCATCTACGGTTGAAAGTGTTACTCGCTCGATAAAAAAAGTAATATTGATTTATATAATTAATAAATTTGTTTATGTTATGGATCGTCTGTAAGATGATCAAATATAGAATTATACAAAAAATTATCGTGAAAAATTACAAACTTTAACCCTAAACCAGTTACATAGTTTTTACGTCGTTGACGAATAACGAAAAATCATTTTTCCAGATTTATGTAAAAAAAATTTGAATATTATATTCAGATGAAATAAAAAATTATAACAAAAAAATATTTTTTTCAAAGTTTTTTTATTTTTTTATTCTTTTAAGATATAAAACATTAAACGAAATAAAAAATAAAAAATAAGATACCACATAAATCCTTATCCTCTTGTCCAAAACGTTATCCCAGTAGTACTTGTACTCCACCTTCTTCACACATGACATACCAAGAACCACACACTCCAAATCAAACCTAAGTACCTAACTCTCCCCTCTCTGCCTCTCTTCCACCACACGATGTAAACCAAAACCGACATGCTCCTCCACCACTCTCCACCTCCACTCCATCATCACACCAACCACCACCGGATCCACCATCACATCCACCGCCGCCGCATCCACCACCGTCCGATCACCAACTCTCTCTCCACCCCGACGCCGTCTCGCCGCTCCGTCCTCCTCCTCTCCACCACCCTCCCCCTCACCCCACCATCAGCGTCACCGCCAGCATCACCGCCGCCGCCATCACTGGCATCAGACACTACAATCACAGATCGTATCTTTATAGACTTCAGCATATGTCCCACATATTTCCGTCAAGCCCAAACCCAATCCCAAGCCCAATTGACAGTCCCACCATGTCCGGACTCAGAGCCCATGGGCCGAGTCATTTTGGGCCTGTACGGGAAACTCGTCCCAATCACAGTCTCCAACTTTAAAACAATGTGTAAGCCCAATGGGCCCTCTTATAAGAACTCTGTGGTCCACAAGGTTTTGCCGGGCCAGTACTTATTAGCGGGCCGACAAGGGAAGAGGAGTGAGATGATGGGGGATGGGCCGGATGGGGAACGGGCTTCGAAGGGTCTGGCCCGGAATGTGGAGGCGGTGGACCCGAGGGCGTTCGTGTTGGGCCATGACCGGGCCGGGGTGGTGTCGTTGTGTTTGGGGGTGAATGATGATGATGAGGAGGTGAAGTTGGATCCCGGGTATCGGAATGTCGAGTTCTTGATCACGACTGGGCCCGGCCCGTGCCCCGAGCTCGATGGGAAGAACATTGTGTTCGGGACCGTGCTTGAAGGTCAGGGCCTCTGAGTCCAACATTTTGCTATACATGTTACATATGAGCCATTGTCACGAAGTACTCCTCCAGTCCCATATCTTACGCCATATTTTGTGGCACGGAAATTTATACCAATGTTAAATTTATATGGATTTAAGTGGAGTGAGATTATTTTTTGTATAATGGAATTTAGTGTAACGTTGAGAAAAGATGATGAGTGTAATAGATAGATAGATTTATTATTTTTTATATTAAAAAATAAAAAAAGTTATAATTTTTTTGAAATTGATTAAATAAAAAAATATTGATTAATATGAAAAGGAGATTGGACAGGCTATACGTATGCGATAAGCCTGTGTAGTGAAGATTTAAGTCCTGATGATCACAAGTGCTTATTGTTTGTTTGTCTTGGTAATGCAGGACTTGATGTGATAAGGGCTATAGCTGCAGTGCCTACATTCGAGCCAGGAGAAAGGATTCGTCAATTCAATGAGCTTGCGGAGTTGATCGGAGACGAAAGAGCACAGGTGGGGCGGGCGATGTGGAACAAGCCGCTGAAGACGGTATATATAAGCGATTGTGGTGAGCTCATGGTCGCGAAGCCTTCCCTTTCGCCGAGCTTACCATAGTTTTTCTTCGCTGCATTTGTACGTTACTGTGAGTGTTTTGACATGTCGATAGATTGGTGCTCAAGTTGTGGCAAATCCTTGAGATCTATATATCTCTGAAATCGGCTTAAGCCAACTGATCTCCTCGTGCATACTGCAGTGTAATTACCACGATACACAGGCAGCAAAAGACGCTGCACGACAATGATCTAAGACGATCGACAATATATATCTTACATTCATAGCATCGTAAAACTGCATATGTACTGACTGTAACTACGGCATGGCGGAAAAGACCATATTCGCCGAACAAATATTCTGTACAATCCAACACGTTCAGGGGAGCAAACCCAAAATCAACAACTCAAAACAAACAGATCAAGTGACCAACGGACCACTCGCTGCAGCAATTCACCACTGCGAGGAAAAGAGCGGAACAAATATTCTGTACAATCCAACACGTTCGGGGGAGCAAACCCAAAATCAACAACTCAAAACAAACAGATCAAGTGACCAACAGATCACTCGCAGCAGGAATTCACCACTGCGAGGAAAAGAGCGAAAAAATTTAAACGCAGTGAAATGTGTTAAGCATTTGTCCTGGTATTTGTTGCCATGGTCTGCCCTTTCTGTTGAAGTTTTGTCGCCATGGCGCGTAACTCGTTTGCAATCTCAGTGAAACTAGGCCTTTCAGATGGTTCAGCTGACCAACATCTCTCCATGAGAGATCTCCAGTCAGGGTCACAGCCATCCGGCACCGCTGGCCTTAACGTGTTGTTCACAATTCCTCCTGATAACAACAGCAAATTTACTTGTAAGCCAACGACTCGAGCTGTGTGCGATGCAGTGACCAACTGACAGTAGAAGAAAAGGTTGTCGGATCTTTGTTCATTGAAAAAACATGACATACTCATCACAAAGCAGGCTTCTGCTCATGAGATTTAACACTTCGAAGAAAATATTACAACAAAACAAAAGACAGTGATTTTTTTTACCAATTATATTCCCATAATGCAGTTCGCGATATGGTTCATCTCCAGTCAGAAGTTCCCACATTACGATGCCAAAGGAGAAGACATCAACCTGGATTTACCGAGAACAGAAAAACCCGGAAAAGAAGGGGGGAAAATCAGCCTTCACCTTAACCAGGACAGCTGAGACAATCATGGAAAAATGATACCAACCTTCTCAGAGACGAGACTGTCGGTGCCATTCAGAAGCTCCGGTGCCATCCAAGGAAGTGTTCCCCGAACCCCACCGGAGATCAGCGTCTGGCACTTAACTTTAGATAGACCGAGATCTCCAACCTGGCAATCGTAAACAAAGTTTGATCACATTAAAGTTAATGGATAATTAAACTTCAGTGCACACGGATTCACTTCACTGGCAGTTCTACTTAAGCATAAACCATTCTTTTGTAACTGATATCAATGAGACTTCTACTTTCTGCAAGCGAGAGTCCTGAATAATATAATAAGAAAGGAAAACCAAAGGCATGCTAGGGAAACAGAATGAGGAAAGAGGCACAAGAACGGATGAGCACAAGAAAATCAAAATCAGCATCAGTTGAAGGAAATCAAGAGGGCATTCAACATCAGTGAAGTCGTGCAGTTCACACACGTTTAGACAAAGCTTTTAAGATAATAGCTATAGCGCCAAATGGGGTTGGCCATATATGTGCTTTGCAAAAAGCAGCTAAGCAGCTCATAGAAAGCATACAAAACCAAACCTTCGATACCATGACTCGTGTTAAACTGAGGTCATAAATGATTAAAGCATCTAGGAAATTAACTAGTCAGTAGTCATTGGTTCCACAAGTGAAAAAAAAAATGTATCTATTATCCTATCTAAGCGATGGGAAATTCTAAACAGCAATATGTACAACAGAGATACATTATACAAAGAAAGCTTCTCTGTGACCAGATGCAAGGCAACATATTATAGAAGGCCGAAGCAGCCATGTAAGAGAAATGATGATGGAAAAAAAAAATAATCAAAAAACTGAAAAGCAAACACTGCGGATGACCAATTTGAAGGTTCTCCATCAAGGACAACGGTAGTCCAATTCTATACATCGATGAAGCTAAAATTTGGAAACCATTTTTTCTCTCCAATTTGAAGGTTCTCCATCAAGGATAATGGTAGTCCAATTCTATACATCGATGAAGCTAACATTTGGAAACAATTTTTTTCTCTTCTCTTGTACCCAGAGCAGCACAAAAATATTTCACTCAAATCAACGAGGATGTGGTTTCTGATGTCTAACTCTAACTTCGTACCAAATGAGCCATCATTGAAAGCCAGCACTGTAATTACAACTTAAGACCGCTAACTAAGGTTTTCCTCTTTCATATTTAGATATTTAGACAAATAATCAGCCCCACAAAACATCACAACGGATAAAGGAAAAAAATTGTGATGAAAATGAACTGTAGCTTGGTATCCGACAGGAGTCTGAAGAATCAACTAATACAGACTCTCACTCAACAAATCAGCACATCTACCTGCATATATGTAACTGAAATATTAAGAGGACATAAATACTAGATGGAAGAAAACCAGCAACTAACCTTGCATATTGGTCTCTGTGGATCACGAAGATTGACTAGCAAGTTGTCACTTTTCAAGTCGAAATGGACGATACTCTTTGAATGCAAATACTCCATCCCAAAGGCCACATCCATGGCAATCAGCAGCCGCTTCCGCTTTTCCAGATTCCTAACAATGATTAGCCGGTTTGTGAAAAGCTATAACAGAAATACACAGGCTTGCACCAGAACACATACTACAGGATGTTTCAGCATTGGAAACCAGCAGAACCTAAATAGAGGAGAGAGAAAACACGCAGAACAGCTCTAAGTAGTACGGTACCTTTCATGCAAAGCAGTTCTAAGGGAGCCATTAACCATGTACTCAGTTACTGTAGCAACAGATCCTCCAGGTCCATCAAGCACGACACCATAGAAAGCAACAACATTTGGGTGGTGCAAATCCGCGAGATTAATTGCTTCGTTCCAGAAGTCATCTCTCTGATTACATGCAGAAGGAATTATGAGCAAGGCAAACATGAAAGGCAAAACTATGCAGAACTGAGAATGAAAAACAACACTGACCATGCGATCTTGCTCTGACGGCTTTCCAGAAAAGCACCTTTCATTGATCCGCTTAATGGCGACATCACTGCCCCTCCATTTTCCATGGTACACAGTACCAAACGTGCCAGAGCCTAATTCCCTTAGCTCTTCAAGATCACTATTCTTTATAATCTGCAGAACAAGGTACAAAAAGTTGACGTCTACACCTACAGTGGTATAATGAACCAAAAGAAAAGAAGAAGAAAAAAAAAGAGAGGGGGTAACCTGCAGGCGACCAAGATTGGATAGTGGAAACCCCAAGATCGACACTTCAGATTTAATGTTCATGTTCATGCCCTGAAGAAAGGGAAAAAAACAAGGAGAATGACTAAGTACAAGCATCAAGCAAAGACACGTTCAGTTTGTCTTGTCCACATTATAATCTCTATTCTCTCATTAACTGCAGGTAAGGATGAGGATGCGAATTTCTCTCTCTATGAAACAACAAATTAAGAGGATAAAAATCTGGTTTTGGTCTGGGCACACTTCGTTCAACATAAAGCCCTAATTGAAGTTGCTTAAGAGGGAAGATCGGCGGTTTTAGAACTCAACCATACACCGACACAACCAATGAACACCCAAAACAAAGGCATGCGTGCATAAACGTGATTATGAGAATAGTAAGGCCGAAGATTTCAATCACCTCAAGCTTAGCTTGTGCAGCTGCATCACTATTAAGTTGTAATTCTCTTTCGTGACCAAGAACAGGAGTAGGAGGAGCTGATGATTGGAAAACAGATGCTGCTACTCCCTCAGCAGTTGCCTGAAGCTCCTGCTTGATCATCTCCTCTGGTGAAACTTGAACAGGAAACTCTACAGAATTCAGCCCAGGGTTTGCAAACTCATATGTGAAACAGACTAAAGGAAGCACACGGGATGGATAGAGAGAAGAAAGGGAGTGAGAAATAGCAGAGGAAACAAAAGAATACCTTTGCCAACTTGAGGTTGCTTTGAAATGTAATCCTTGTTTACATTCCCTGTTGGGTAGTCGATTACATCGAGCAGATGCATTTCCATGTTTGCCTCTGCACCATTACCTGGTCGTGTCTCAAGATGAGAATCCCTTATACCAGTATTCTCCT
Organism: Drosera capensis; assembly: GCA_001925005.1. Classification (NCBI taxonomy): domain Eukaryota; kingdom Viridiplantae; phylum Streptophyta; class Magnoliopsida; order Caryophyllales; family Droseraceae; genus Drosera; species Drosera capensis. The sequence continues at coordinate 4,543 of LIEC01012548.1, read as the reverse complement.
TTCTGGTTATAATTTTATTGGGCATGGGAGGGAAATGAGGGTCGTGATGAAGGTTCCAAGGATCCTGGTTGCTAAATAGCGAGTTTTCTGTATCTAGGATATTATGACCCCAATTTGGTTGAGATAAAGAAGGCTGAACTTTGTTCCCTGTAGTTAGATTATCCAAACCAGCAGGTGCCGCCAATTGCTGAAATGTTGTCGGATCATCCATCCGGAAAATGGGGACTTGGGATACTTCATATGACTCAGGAACTATGCCCTTGTGTTGGTAAGAAACGTCAACAGCAGAATAAGGCGTGACTTCAACTGGTTTACTCTGGTTCATCTCAGAAACCATGGGCTTCGAGAGGATATCACTTGGCGTAGCTTCCTTCCCCAGTATATGTTGCAATTTGTGATCATAAATGTCATCCTTTCGAGGTGGTTCAACAAGCAGCTTACTTTGTTCATTACTGGGTAGAACTTCAGGAGGGCTCACATGAAGCTGCTTGATGCTATCCAGGGCTCGCATATTTTCATAAGATACAGCAGCCGCAGCAGCATCTTCCCTTGAAGCAACACGAGGAATCCCTGCCGTATATTCTTTTGCGGTATCCATATCTATCAGCTCTGGCTTCTTGACAGATGCATTGCCAATAGCAGCAGTGGCAACTTTACTCATGGATACTTCTTGTCTTATCTCTTGTTTTACCTCATGTCTTATCTCTTGTTTTACCCGGCCTATGGGAGGAATCAAATGTTTCTGGGTAGCTTCTTCGGGCAGCAACTGGGGAATGTCTCCTTTGGTTAAACCATGAGAAGCTCGAATGTCAGGTAACCCTGTAGAGACGTTCTGAGGGGCCAACATCTTCACCAGATCAGATTCATCAACTCTTCTCAAAACAGCACTATCTATTTCATGTTGTGCGTCTGAATTCCGAGCTGCGCCAGTAATCTCTCCCTGAGGACTCCGTCCTTCATAATTCGTCTTGCCCAAAACTCTAGCCCCGGTCCCAGAAGCTTGTTCAAGAGTTACTTCTCCGACAGGTCCACCAGCAACAATCTTGCTTCCTGGAAGAACTCCGGTCAGGTCAGCCACATTCACACTGTGGTAAGCAGGGTTCGTACCAACCGTGGTCATGCTACTATTTCTCTCATCCTGAATAACAGTATCTGAATGAGCATGAGGCAATTGCTTCTGACAATAGTAGCACTCAGCAACCCGTGGAAGTTTGTCAGATAGCATTACCTGTGGATTCGGTATCCATCCTTCGGAATAGCCCATATGATTCTGAGGTGTAGCCTGGTGCCACCCATAGCTACCTCCAATACCAGCAGGAGGGACCTGAGCCTGATATGAAGGATAGCTCTGGTCAGCAGGGGCAGAAAATACCCCTTGTTGCAGCAAAGGAGGCATCATATTCGGGTTCATGCTCAAGTGGGAAGACGGAGTCATCGTGATAGGACCTGTGGGAATAAAGGGCTGAGGGGAGAAGGTTGAAGTTGTTTCATGGTATTGTGGTCGAATAAGCATTTTCCCTGGGGCCGGTACCACCTGTGGATTTGCGTATACTCCCTGTGGCGGTCGAAGCTTCTGAAATTCTGCAAGGTTCACAGAATCTTGGTGAGCGTCAGCATAACCCTGCAAATCATAACCCGTCTGTTGTTGCTGTGCAGGAATAGCAATAGGTTTTTCCAGTATGATCTCAGGCTGAGAAGAAACTGCTTCAGGAATGGATTTTGCATTGGACACAGGCAAGACTGCAGCATGAGAATCAGGATGACTCACAGAACTAACATCAAGTCTTGCCACATTGTCATTCGAAGAAGGATTATCGTCTTTAGGGGATACAATGATGGCAGGTGGAAGAAGAGTAATGTCGGCTGGTGGAGGAACAGTAATTTCGGCAGGGATCAAAGTGGCGTCAGCAGCCTCTGCCCCACTCACATCAGAATTCTGATTGGACGTCACGCTAGCGATGCTTTCTTTCCTCGTAATACCACCACCCACTCCTTCCATGATCCCATTCACTGCATCGACATACCTCTGCCCGCCATCCTGCAAATCCCCAAATCCCATAGCACCAGAGGAGTCGAGGTCAGAAGAAGAAAACAAAAACATCCGGAGTTTGGCAGATCCATCCGGAGACCTCTCCGCCAGCTTCTCATATTCATCCATCATATTCTCCAGATCGTCGGGGGATGATACGGAAACAAGGGCATCCAAATCCTCATCAGGGAGCTGATACTTGATGACAGCAGGCTGCTCGAACATGTCTACCATCTTCTGAGCAAACTCACTAAATCTTACATCCCGCCTAACACCAACAATCCTTGTCTGCCCTCCAACATACCTCAACATCCCATCACTCGGACGAGGAAGAATCTTCCCCCCAAAGCTACACAAGAACTTGACCTTCTTCCCGGAAACGGAATCCTCCCTACCATCTTTGTCTACCTGACCACCATTCCCACTGACTCTTGGTCCTACATTTGGACTAGAAACATATCCCGACGTGCTGACCGCAGGCATCCCAACAGGAACCGGCAGGCTCGGCCCCCAATTTGCTACGAAAGGACCAAGTCCAACACCAGCACCAGGATTTCCAAAACCTAAACCCCCACCATACCGAGCATCACTATAAATTCCCTCGACAGGCCGACCAGAAGTGCTAACAGCCGCAATGCGGGGTTCATCACTACTAACCCGAGTCATATTCAACGGCCTCAAGTCCTTTGGAATCAGATTCTGATCGAACGCCATCTCAGCACACAACACTCAGCCTCACAACAGGACAAAACAAACCCACTAGGGTTAGGGTTTTCGAAATTTGGGGTTTTGAGGAAACCCCAAATCAACAAAACCACGAACAACACAACTCAATTCCAACGATTGTAACCCGCTACAAACAATGATCGGCAACAAATAACGAATCAAAACCCTAAACACCCAGAACCCAACCGAACCATACCGATATTTCACTAACAAACAAGTACCCAGATGAAATTGGTCAACAAAAACACAGAATCAATCAACAATGAATCACAAAATGCTTAAAAATCACTACCCAGAAAGCGGAATCCTCGTTGATCGCTCCCCTGTGATCTGCTCTCTCACATATACTCTTCCACTCTCGGCCCTTTTTGTGTGAAGTGAGCGCGCAGAGAGCAGCTGAAATGAGGAGAATCGAAATGGGTCTCGAGTTATTGAGTGGAGAATCGAGGGGGGTTGATGTGTTTTGGGGTATAACTTCGAATTTGTTGTTATGAGATTATTTTGATGGATGAATTGGGGTTGAAAAGGGCAGGCACGTGTCTTAGCTTCATGCAAGCCGATCCATCATATGGGCTTGCATTAAACTACGAGAAAATATGGATTGTCAACATCATACTATTACCCCATGTAAATTCTGTTGGTTTAGAATCTTGATGTGGTGTGTTTGAGGCAATTGATTTGTGGGAAAACCTTCCCGATTTTCTGATTTATGTATTATTGCTCTCTTGCCGAGGTACATTTCTAAGCATACAAATCTATGCTATATATAGGAAAACAAATTCTATGCGTTGCCTAACAAACACGTTTTTTTCCTTGGCCGGTGGAGATGAACAGTGGCCGGCGTTACTGTACAAACGTTTTTCTTGCTTTCCTTTGTCAAGATTATATCTAACATACTCCCCTCTAATCTTGACATGGCTCTTTTTCTCATTGGAAGATCTCGGCATGCTGTTGCAGTGGCTGCAATAAACTCGGTCTCACATAATGCCTATGCGATGACATTTTCTGCTTCTGTGTTTTTCCGAACTTCTCTTCGAAACTCTTCACTTTTGTTTGAAGATTGGTTAGTAGAGCTTCCCGCTCTTTTCCCACCTTCATGAATGTTTCCAGCACTTCTTTCCGCGTCGCATCCCTATCTGCCGTCCTGGCATGAATGCAATCCGCTTCTTCTCCCATGCTAATTTTTCTGAATCTGAAGAGATTTCTAACCTTCTTGCTCTTCTGCTCCGATAAACCATCGGGTTTTTTCTCGCTGTTGTCAGTGCCATTCTTCTTAGATGGACGAGATATCAATTCGACCCAATTTGTCTTTTTGAGGGAACCAGGCTTCTTGCGTTGAAGTTCCACATCATTGCCTCTATGCTGTCTAGGCATCCTTACTCGTCGACGATCTCGCCATTGTCGTCGTTGGAATTCACCGTTGCTGGTGTCAAGGGAACCCGGAACGTCTATGCGCAAAGTCGAAGTTGATGGACTTGCCTCTCCAGCCGCAGGTGGCGAACAAGCTGCACCATCGGCTGAGTTTCTTGCGCCTGCCACACCTTCTGACTTCTCGAAACTGGTTAGGAGACAGATTGGTTTGGCTAACTCCAAACTAATCTTGTACAGGCGATTTGATGTGCGCTTCACGAACATCAGCAACTTGCCGTTGTCATACACTTTTATGGCATCTCCCACCATATTCACCTCGCTCCCATTCTCTGTCATTTGTCCAAGACTGATGATATTAGTGCAAAGTTTAGGAATATAGTATACCTCGTGGAGGATATACTGATCTCCATTCTTGCA